>NDXB01007703.1:74958-99300 GCA_002631895.1 Agapornis roseicollis | reverse complement strand
GGCCTTTGTGGGGGGTTTTTGGTTTTTTTTTTTTTTTTTTTTTTTTTTTTTTTTTTTTATCCCCATTAACAACCCTCTGAAGTGCCATGCAGAGCTGTGGTGCTACTGCATGCAAATAATCACTATCAGGAGTCATTAATTCCCATTTATCCTTAACAGTCTCTTAAAGTCCATGACAAGCACCATGACTGATAGAACATTTTTGCACGGTCATTCTTTCTTTTCTTTCTATATGGCCTGCCCCACATATGTTTTTCAGGAAAGCATCCGCATACTGGATGTGTAATACAGTCAGGCTACCACAGCCCTTATTTAGCCCCTAGGATTTGAGCTTCTTGTTCTTCCAAAAAGACAGAAATACTATTCTCTCCCTCTCCTCCTCCCCCCTTTCTTTTCATTTTTGATTTAACTAATAATGAACTATTCTTATTTTTGGTGATTTGGCCTCTGCTTATTTTGCCTAATATGTCAAAACTCTACTTGCCTGTGTGGGTGTCTCGTTTTCTTGCTGTTTCTGCTTTGTTACTGATCAAGAAATCACTGATATTTCTGTACACAAAGTTTCAGAGGGACAGATGCATGAAGGTTGGAGTCCTACCATTCTGGCATGCTTAGATCTGGCTGATAAACCTCTCCTGACCATTCTTTTCCTTTGGAAAAAAAAGCTGTCCAGGGAATGGGATTTTCAGTAGTCATGGTCCCTGGCAGAGAAGCAGGGAAGATCTAGAGCTTTCTCACCTTTCCAGATGGGATCCATATTTAGTAGGCAAGATTAACCTCCATCAGCTCTGTTGTTTTGTATGAGGCTTGTGTTTGTTCAATGAAAGAAATCTCATTTGTTTCAGCTCTTGCAAAAAAAAAAAAAAAATCCACAAATGTGGTCCTTTTTTTTCATAGACGAACCCTAGCAATAAAGTAGCACTGTTTTAAGAAGTTAACACTCATTTTGTCCTGCCCTAATAACACGCTAATTCTGCAGATGCATTGAGTCGTGCAGTGATGCTGAGCAAAAACACTGGGGCCCTGAGCCCAAAAACCAGCAAAGCCTTTCCCTTTTCTTCAAAGCTTCAAACTGCTGAGTCCCAAGTGCTCCTGGGTGACTGTTGTTTATACTGTTTGAAATGCAGTCGGTGTCATGCTGGACTGCTCCCTGACCCCGGGGGCCAGCCCGGCCCCTAGTGCTCCCAGCTGGGGTGAGATCTGTGGGCAGGCTGGCCCTTCCATATGGGCAGCGATCCAGCCAGGGAGCTGGGAGCTGCCAGCTAGTGCCACTGATGCCTGGCTGCTTGCAGCCAAAGAAGCACAGGAAAGAATGTTGGATTACAAAGACAGAATAAGGAAAATGTCAGATATCATTATTTCCAAGCTATCAACAGATAAATAAATAAACTGGAGTAATCACCCCACCTGTGAGCTCTCACGTGCAGCACTGGTCTGGCTGTAACTTTCCTTGTGATCCTTGTATTTCCCTAAAAGCAGAGCCTGCAGCTGGGGATAAACTGATTCTCGATGATAGGAAAAACAGAGCTCAGGTATTATGCAACTCTGAGCAAAGATGATGCTTTAATCATATAGCCTTATCCAGCCAGAGCAACCAAGATTCAGAGTGACTCCAGTGGAGGCTGTGTGGTGTTTTGCAGGTTTTAATCTGATACTTAATTTGCAGTTTCAAATCATAAAGAGAAAAGCAATTTGCAAATACATGTGTGAATAGGAAGTGTATGTATGGGAGCAGACAATAGAGAGGAAAGAAAGCCCATCTTCTAGAGGCTCTGCTTCTAATCAATTATGTGCACCTTGATGATATTCATAGAAAACTCTCATTTCTGGTGCCAGAAACAAGATAACCAGAATTTTTGTCAATCAACTGATAAACTGATTGCAGCTGTGTTTGACTCCTGAAACCCACATATTAACAGACACTTTGACTATTGTTTACCTCAATCATATTATTACCATTTAAGAGAATTAGTTTACTATTTACTATATTAAAATCCCAACCTGCACCCAGCAGAATCAGTAAGAAAGCTGATGGAGTTCAGAAGTATATAACCAATCTCTTCTGTGGCTGTTCAGTTATTAATAGCTGAAATTAAGATAAGTAGTATATATCTAAGTAGAATGGAGCAAAATAAATCTAGGTAACATAAAAGGCGCTGTTCCCAATGTGCTGTAGGAATCAAACCATTGCCTCAGATTGCTGAGCCGTAATTAGTTTTGTAAAATATTTATTTCTTTTTTTTTTTTTAATTAGCCTCATCTGGGTGCACAATTAAAGCCAGTCATGTTTGCTTCTGGATTTGTTTGCCATTATTAGGAGTTATAACAAAATAGTGCTTGTGAAAGATAGTGGTGCTCCAGAGACTGAAATGAAGTTTCCATAGATACTTGCACATATGTCCACATGGCCTACCAACAATGATAAAACCTGCTCTCTCAAGAGATCATCTTTCAAAGCCTGCCTTCCATTATACTGCTAATGCTGATAAATGTGTCTGTCTCCTATAGGCCAAGTGGCTGTATCTCCATGACAATACACAGAAGTGATTCATGCAAAGAAATTGCTCATCAGCTTAGAATTTGCTTAACCTTGTCTCCTGTTTCAGCACAATACACACTGGAGTTTTCATTTGAGTTGAGATGCAGCGCTTTGAAATGCCCAGCACACACAAAAAGATCAAACTCTCATTTAATACCCTGGTGCTTCACGAAAAGTGCAAGTTTTCACATGGGATGGATTTGGATGTTACCACGGTTTAATGATTTTTTTTCTTCCTTTTTCACACGTTTTCTCCAATCTCCCTTGTGAACAGTTGTCCATACCAGAAACAGTGATCACAATCTGATCCATCCCAATAATAACAGCCACAGAGACATCAATGTGCTTCCTATTTGGGAAGCAAGTTAAGCATTCTGGCTATTTCTCAGCATTGTGAGATCAGAGTAATGAAAGTCTTCACTTTGTAAGACAACCATGCAGCTTAGCAAGCTTTTTTTATGCTTTCTAGCTGAAGGAGACTGAGATTTGGGATTATGATGAGTAAATTCATCTGAGTAGTCTTTGTTTCATGATGCTAAAAGGGAGCAGATGTATCATTAGACATAAATGGAAGAGAAAGTGCCAACAAATCGTAGAGCCTTTCATTTGGATCATTTTTTTCTAGTGGAAGGGGTCCCTGCTCATGCAGGGGGGTTGGAACTAGATGATCTTTAAGGTCCCTTTCAACCCACACCTTTCTGTGATCCTGTGATGATTCTATGATTTTATAATTCTGTGTTTATTTTCCACAAAATTTGCTCAGTATCTGAGAAAAACTGAACGTTGCGCTGGCACTCTTGCATCACTGAACACTTGCAAAAGGCACACGTGATTTTTTTTCCCCTCTTTAACTCTGGTCAAGCTGCTTTGCCAATTTAACCAGGACCGAGAGATGTGTCTCAGTTGTGTGGTTTGTGCAGCTCTGTTTGTGTGTTGTTTGCATACCTAAAAGATACAGCTCAGAGGGTGGGAAGGAAAAGACTTTGCAAAATAAGATGCTCAATTGTAATATAATCTTGGGGGGCGGGGGGGCCTTGATTATTCTTGGCAGGAGGACAGTGCTGATTTGAAGTGCCAGCTCCAGTTTGCCAAAGAGGAGGCAGCGCTGATGCGTAAGAAGATGGCCAAACTGGGGAAGGAGAAGGACGAACTGGAGCAAGAGCTCCAGAAGTATAAGTCCATCTATGGAGATGTGGACAGTCCCCTGCCTACCGGGGAGGCAGGGGGCCCACCCAGCACCAGGGAGGCAGAGCTGAAGCTTCGTTTGAAGTTGGTGGAGGAGGAAGCCAACATACTGGGCAGGAAAATAGTGGAACTGGAGGTGGAGAACAGGGGGATTAAGGCTGAAATGGAGGATATGAGGTGCCAGTATGAAAAAGAGTGTCTCAGCAGGGACCATATTTCAAGCATTCCTACCTCGCCCTATGGTGACTCTGTGGAGTCGGCCACGGAGCTGCGCCGACACCTGCAGTTTGTGGAAGAGGAAGCAGAGCTGCTGAGGCGGTCAATCTCTGAAATTGAGGATCACAACAAGCAGCTAACAAACGAGTTGAACAAATTCAAGTTCGAGCCAGGCCAGGAGCAGGGCTGGTTGGATGACACAGCATCCAAGTGTGGTGGGACATTGCAAGAGGAGCTGAAGTCAGCCAGGTTGCAAATCAATGAGCTGAGCGGGAAGGTGATGAAGCTCCAGTATGAGAACAGGGTCCTGATGTCCAATGTCCAGCGTTACGATCTTGCCTCTCACCTGGGCCTGCGCACTTCCAGCCCCAGGGATAGTGATGCTGATAGTGATGCTGGGAGAAAGGAGAGTGACAGTGAAGAGGGTCGCCCACCCCAGCCAAGGAGAGAGGGGCCCATTGGGGGTGAGAGTGACTCTGAAGAAGTTTATGAGAAGACATCAGGTTTTGGGAGTGGGAAGCCATCAGAAGTCAGTGACCTGTGCTCCACTGAGCTCATGAGAGTGAAAGAGGACACAGAGTCTTTAATTAACATCAAACGCGAGGCTGAGCGGCTGGAAAGGACCGTGGACCGCCTTATCACTGATACAGACAGCTTGATTTATGATGCCAAGGTGCATGTAACCAGCAGCCCATCCACTGACCAGGATTTCAGAGGTGGTGAGGAACGGAGAGAAGATAAGCATGAGCCAGAGCTTCTGGACACCGTCAACTCCAGGATGAAAGCTTTCCGGAAGGAGCTACAGACCTTCCTGGAGAAGGTTGATCACATTGGAGAGGGCCTTAAGGAGCAGATGGAAGACCTCTCCCCTCTTCCCCATCTCACAGAGTCTTCCAGTTTTCTATCCACAATGACATCCATGTCCCGAGACTCTCCTATTGGTAACCTGGGGAAGGAGTTAATCACTGACTTCCAGGTAGGTTGGCCCCTTGTTTGCCTTCTATTTATCGTTTCTCTTTCTTTCTGGCATCGCTACCTTAGAGCTAATTTTCCTCACAGCTGCTTTGTTATGATTTCAGACCTGCAATGTATTTAAGTGTATAAAGTTAAACAAACACTTTAGAGGCTTTTTTTCTTTTATTTGTTTGCACAACTCCTTTGATTCAGAGGCGGTTCCTCATGGCAAAAAGGCTAATCCACTGGTGCTATAGAGATCGGTCTTCTTTTTGTCTGTAACAGCAGTGTTTTCCCATGGAAGAGGAGATTAATTAAAAAAAAAAAAAAAAAAGAAAGAATTTGATGAATGTAAATTAGCAGCATTGATAAGAAATGTGAGGAGGTCTTTACCATGCTCTCTCATAAAAGGGTCAGGCGTGTTCTCAAAAGCCTTGCCAAAAGAACCCAACCAAATGCAGTTTTCTAAGTGATGTGTTTTGAAAAGCCTGCTTACAGCTCACTCCCCTAACCGAGCAGCGAGTGAGAAGCTCTGTAGCCAGCGAAGGACTGCCTTGCCTAAAGCGTTGCCCATGGGCGCATGTCTAAACTGCCACAACTGCCACACTGGATATGGCTTTTCTGCACACCACAAGTAAGGAAGGAAGAGCCTTGTGTCCCGTATCCTTCATGACTTGTATGCTTGCTGTTGGTTTGACTCATGCATCCTCATTGCATGCGCCTCATAACCAGTGTTTGCATTCTTTTTTCCTCTCTTTCTCCTTTTTGCTTTTCAGATGTTTCAGCCCATCATTTTGCTCATCCTCATTTTGGTTTTGTTCTCTTCACTTTCTTATGCCACTGTATTTAAGTTGGTTTTTCTGTTCACGCTTTTCTTTGTCTTGTAGTTTTTCAGTCGTCTACCTTACCCATTTTTGTTTTCTTTATTCCCTTCTGTCCTTTTGTTTTTTTGTTATAAACCGCCCATGCACCTAACAGTCCAAACTGAGGGATCAGATGGAGTGGCAGCTCAAACAAGATCGTGGAGAGGAGCAAGAGATTCACCACCAGCGAGCCACCACCGACCCACACCGCAGAGCTGATGGAGACATTAAACTCTACAGGCCAGGAGACAAGGGCTGTTTCAGTCTAGAGGTCAGCAAAGCAGCCCATCTTACTCACTACCTCCTGCTGCCTTAGCCAGGAGATGAGTAACAGAAGCCAGGGGTTGGGGGAGTAAATTGGACGAAACAGAGCACCTGTGTTGTGACATTTGTGATTGACCTCTTTTCCCCCTTGCAGTTTCAGATAAGCAAATTGGTCCTCATGTTGGACTCATCACCCTGCTCCCAGTAGCTTTGCTAAGTGGGAAAACATTGCTCAGGGACCCACTAAATCGAGTAGAGAAATGAAAGATCCCTGGAAAAGGGATTCACATGTCTGATGTGAAATCATGCTTCCAGGTTTCACTTTATTGGATATTTTAAATCCTTATAGTCTATAGATAGAGATCACATTACGTTTTGCCTGGCAGTAGTCTGTGCAGGAGAAGGATTGATGCTGGTGTTCATGGTGGTTCTCAGAAAGGAACACAGCACCTTGCAGCTTCCAAAACAACTTCCTTAAAGCAGAATTCTCCATTGTTTGAGTTGTTGAGTACTTTTCCATTCATCAAAAACATCAATCAGTTTTTATTTAAACCTTCATCCATGCAGAGGCTGTATCTGCCTCAGTAAATGTCTCCTTAGCTGCTTTCTCATGAACATGGATTATCCAGACACTACAACAAGTCCTGAAGAAAATTATTTCTAATCTGTCTCCATAAAAGCAAACTTGGAGCACTGGAAAACCTTTCTGCTGGCCACTGGGAAGCCAAATCCACCTTGAAACTGGGGTGGTTAGAGTAGTTTCTAGGGAAGAATGAGTTTTAATGTGTTTATAACTCTAAAAACATGTGTGCAGTTCTTAGTATATCTGAAACACCTAAATGATTCTGGGAAAAGGAGAATGCTGACTGGGACAGCTAGGTTTGTAAGCAATAACAACCACTAGAAAGCAGGGTAGGAGCAAAAAGCTTCAGGCGGCTGGTAGCCAAGCAGCTTGATGCTGTGTTGAATATCAAAGGGAGAGTGGCCCTTCATCTTAACACAGGTAATTCTTTGCTGGTTTTGTTCTGCTTGTTTTGAATTATCCTGACAGTGCGGAGTTTTGGTAGTATTACTATAATTTATTCGTTCAGCTGCTTCTCTTCCAACTTCTCACTTTTACTTAATAAACTTCAGGAGGGATAGCTGATAAACCCAGGACACCGTAAGTCACTGAAAGGTAAAATCTTTCTTCGTCAGCCATGAAATGGGTCAATGAGGTAGAGAAGCCTTGCTGTTCAGCATGGATTCTTTTGCAATTGTACTGGTCAATAGTTATTGTAGATTAGGTTAGAAAATGCCCACAGAAAATGTTTACAATACTTCTGTTTGAATTCTGTTATCTTTATTAATTCCGCTTTACCTTAGGTTAGCCTTGTTATTATATTAAATCCTGTATATATGAGTCCTTTGTTAAAATTAGGGATTTGGGTAATTTTAGCACAACATCTTTTTTAACTCGCTCAGCATGGGATGGCAGTGTGTATACTATGTACAGCAAATCTGCCTTTAAACAGAGGGTGGATAGTTTCACACCATGGCCTGACAAGGAACAAGCCAGTAATTACAATCAAAGGTAGAAACTAGCTAGCTTAGGTCCAGATGTGCTCAGAAGATGAACAAGGCTGGGGCTTAAATGTTCTCACTTGAGAAAATGTTCAAGACTAAGGTCTTTGCTTCAGTCAGGTTTACTTAAGCAACAATGAACATTATACTGCTTTACCCTGAAACTTTTCAGTGAGTGAGCAGCCAACTGAAGTCCTAGAACCTGTAATAGTCAAACCCAAGTGAAGCAGAAGATTCATCCAAATAATTTTGTATGATACCATTTTTACCCTTTTTTGATGTCATACACCCCACTAGCAAAACCTACCATTTTTTTTGTGCCAGATGAATGAGCAGGAAAAAAATACTATTCAAATACCAAAGGGGTGTTTTAATTACCACAGAAAATTCAGATGGAGACTCAAACCTTTCAATGTCCATGGCAGAGATGGCTGCACATCAGCTGTTATTTGCTTTCTCTAGAAGTGAAAATATATGCACTGGCTAGTGGGTAACATTGATTGATGGTCTTCTTACTGCACATGGACTTCCCGCATTAGAGCAACATATTTCAATGAGGTTGATGGTTTTTTTTTAAGCAAGCAAGCCCATTTTTCTAAATTCATTTTTTTCCCAGCTGAATTTTAAATGAAAGTTTTCCCAAGCAATGCTGAGCAGCTTCCATTTAGCCACTTCTCCCATTTCTAAAAAAAAGCATTGTGGGAGCCTAATTGTTTGATTAAATATGAAAAATGCAGACTGACTTGTGCTTGAAACTACCCAGTAGCCTAACTGTAAACATCTGCCTTTGTTTGGGCTTTGCACTGCAGTTGTTAGTGCAACAGTATCATTAGAATGTATTTGCATGTTAAAGAGGTGGGTTAGAGTCACAGTCCAAGGGAAATTATATCTCAAAATTGCCTTAAGAGCAGGGCTTTGTTTTCTTACTGAAACAAGCATTCAGCTGCTGTTGCTGGAGGTTGGAGCTCATTGAAGTAGATGTTCGATCCATTATTCATGATTTTTGCAGAGCTGGGTTATGGTGGGAGGGGGAAATCATTCTTTACCATCCAAAGAAAAAGCAAGTGAACAAGTGAGAGCTGCCCTGACTAAAAGACACAGAGGAACTTAAAAAAGGAAACACAGTGCTTTGTGAAACAGATGCCAGGCACAAATCAAATGATTACTATGGCAATAAATTGGAACTAGTGGGAAAAAATGGTAAATAATTTTTCATCTGGTGAATTTTACCCATTTTACCAGTGGAATATCCATAAACAAAAGGCTGCCTACATAGGCAGCCACCTCCTGTTTATTCAGAAACAAGAAGGCATTCTGGAGAAGAAAAATTTCAGTCTTTCACATTCATATATGACCAAATACAGTCTGTTTGATATATTTGATGCATATATATTTGATACCTAATGCTTCAAAAGGGAGCTGTATCTCCTAGCTCTGTTTGCTTCTTCAGAGGGCATCAGTTCTGCCCTTGCCTGACTACATATCACCAAAGGCAAAACCACTTATCTTTGCATTTCAGATTTGGATTATTTTCACACATGGCTTTTAAAGACTTACACATTTGTTTCTGTGTAGAAAAGTGCCACAAAACCTCTGACACTCCAAGTTATGGAAAAGCAACCACTGAAGTAAATTCACTTACAAGGAACAGGTTGTCACAAGAGAATTAAAATAAAAGCAGATAGAGTCATAGAATGATTTGAGTTGGAAGGGACCTTAAGAACCATCTAGTTCCAGCCACCCTGCCTCTGGCAAGGACACGTTCCACTAGACCAGGTTGCTCAAAGCCCCATCCAATCTTGCCTTGAGCACTGCCAGGGATGGGGCAACCTCATTGAGGTTTAGGGCTACCCTGTTTCTTCTGATACAGAGAGAAAGAAGGGAGTTAAATGATGTCTCATGTTGAAAATCTGACAGGTAAGTCTGTTCTACATGGTTTGTTTGCTGATACGCAGAAATTCAGCGTATTTGAATTTTAGGTTTGAATTGTCTTATTTCTCTCCAACAGTTAGCTACCGCTAATGTGAGTTACAAAGTACTTCAAATCAAAGTGAAATTAAATAGTCTAGAGAAGGTGAGAGGATGTCTTAAAAAGCAAGTCTTCCACAAGGTCTAGTAATAAAGTGGGAAGAGCACACACTGAAGAATAATTTCTTCTAGGACATTCTTGTTCTGTTCGTCCATTTTCCTTACTTATCATGCCCATAAGAATTATAAAACATCTCTATTACTCAAAGTTAATCCCTGGGTTCAATGTGGACCAGCCAGATACAGTGATGTGCAAGTTAGGTAAGTCACTTTATCACCTGCTTTGAATCAAAACTTCTGTGTGGACCGTTTTGGATATATGGGGAGAATTTCAGTCTATATTTTGAAAGTTGTTATTTTTAGCTGGGTTTGGAATACCTGTGTTCCTTCTGTGCAAGTTTCATTATTCCCTGTGAGAGCTTTTCAGCTGGATGGCTTTTGCTACAGCTCTCAGCCATGTGCTGAGAATTTGCACATCTTTTTCTCTTGCCCTGATTTAAGATTTTGCTTTCACAGAAAGCAAGGCGTGAATGTTTTATGCATCGTGACTTCCCGTTCCTTTGGGGAAAAAAAATATACCAAAAAATAAAAACAAAAAACCCCACCGTAACCCTCAACAAATGAGGACACATAGAAAGTTGTATGTCTTAGTGTCCACTGTTCCTCCAATGCAAAGCTGTGGGAAGAAGGAAGACAAACTGGTGCTGACAGTATTTCTTCCCACCAAGATTAGGGGCAGTAAGAATAATTTACTTTGATGAATTGTATTCTTTCTTGCTATGCAAGATTCTGTAAAGGTTGACAATATAATGGCTTGAAAGACCCTTTATGATGTAAATCTGGATATGGCAATCCTAACTGAACGCAGTGAGACTTTGTGTACTATCCATACAATGGGGTGGTTTTTTAAAGACTTGGAGCAAAGTGTTCTCTCTCCATATAAGCACAGACAAATAACTACACAACTGCCTCTTGTAGCAAATGGGTAGATGTAATTTATTTTCAAAGGGTGAGGAGAAGAGTACATCTTGAGAAGCAGCCTCTGAGAATCCAGTTAGATGTTTATTGCTTATAAAAAGTGATACAAAATGCACTGCAAGTGCCTTTCTGATCTGATTTATTGTATGTATGCAGTGGTCAGCAATCACATGTGAAAAAGTAGCAGTTTTTAAACTGCAGGATCAAATGTAAGGTCCAAATATCAAAACATTTAACATAGCATTAGGGAAGCAGCTTAAGATGCTTGTCTTTTGGCTTCCTTGGAATTACGCACAAATGCTGGAGAGCATCTTTCTATCCTGCCTCCTTAGGGTATGCTCCTCCTTCAATTTTTCCTGAAAAAAAAAAAAAAAAAAAGAACAAAAAGAAAGGTTCCATGAAATCTGATGTTCACAGTTGTTGCATATAGATTGATTGAGTTTGCAAGCAAATTGAGGTTGTAATTAGCTATGGTAAAATTGAGAAAAGGGATGAGTGAAACCCAGCTGTACCTCATGGTGCCTGGCAATCATGCGAAAACAAGTCGTGGCAGAAATGTGGGTTTGTGTGAGCTGGAACGTAACCTGAGAAGCTGTCAACATGCTGAGAGGGGTGGAAAGGGGTCAGTGCAATGAGTGTGTGGTGGTGAAGCCCCCAAAGCATGGATGAATTTTCTCTGCTTGTCCTCTTGAGGTAAAGGCATGGGCGTGGATTAGCTTGTTCTGGAGTGGTAACAGGTGAGAGAAAAGGGTTCAGCAGAAGGATTTGGCACTGGTGTCCAAGAGGACAGGAATGGAAGTGGATCTGGAAATGCATTAATTGTGAAACCGTCTGTCGGTGTGAAGCTGTGAATGAAGTGTAGCTGTTTCTGTGGTGCTGTGGTGGCATAGCAGTAGGTCTTAGTTCCAGTTATATTGTGTTCATGTCTTGTGGGTTTGTGTCCATTTCTGTGGTGTCGGTACAATGTGTAGTGGCCGTCTCAAGTTTGTTTCTGTTATTTGTGTATAGTGTTTGTTAATGAGAACAAAGGAAACAAAGAATGGAAGTTAACAGGTTACCAATTTTTGTGTTCATTTTGTAGCAGCGTTGTTTTCCAAACCAAACCAAAGCCACAGTTGTGCCACAGACTAAACACTGCTGATTATATGGTTATGTGTGATAGGGCCTGATTTCCATGTGTAAACACATAGACATCCATCAGTGTAATATCAGATACCTGAACTGCATACACAAATATCACGATGCATTTCTACCTATTCTTCATTCATGATCTGGACATTTAGCAGCAATCTATAAGGTGCTTAAGTAAGCTTATCTCCCTTGATTTGAATGTATGAATCACAATGCTACTGTTAGAAATGACATTACATGACATTATAGATTATGAAGAGTCCTCAGGTTTCACTGGAAGGAAAAAGTTGTGCAGCTCTGCATTCATTTATAAAGTACTTTCCATCATGTTTTCTTTACCACTTCTGAAAATATACTGTCTTTAAAGAGGCAAAGCAATTATAAGATGATTTGCACTGTTTAGTGTGCATGTAATAGCATATCTGCCTTTACGATGTATTTAATCTCTTCTTAGTAGTTCCAACAGTTATCACACAATCCCATCACCCAAGTTCCCTGAAACTTGCTTTTCCTCAGCTACGTTCATTGAAAATCTGTGTGAGTTAATAATTTTCTTGCTTTAATTTTGCAGACATAAGGTGTTATCAGTATACATGTAACCAAGTGATTCCAATTAATTCTAGTTTGAATTAGAACAAATGATCTTTTACCAAATTGTTGTTCATTGGAAAACACAAGTGTGAAGTGCATAGAGAAAATTCAGACCTTATCTTCCTGGTAAATTTTGCTGCTCTTATTCAGCTTCCAGTTTCAGGAATCCCAAGACCAACAGTATTTCTACCTACCTGAATGCATAATCATATGGCTGCAGCATACTAAGATCAGTGATTATTGTGACCAGATTTTGCCTTTGTGCAATGCAAAATGTCTGCAGACACATTAAGGTGTAAGATTAAATTGGTAAGGCAGATAACGTTCTCTTGGTCACTTCACACATACCTTTCAGAGGGCTGGGGGTATCTTTTCCTCAGGTATAAAACATGCTTGCACAAGTCAGTAAGTGAATCAAGTCAAGAAGGAATTGGTAATGCCCAGAAAGTGTATGTAAGAGGAAATTTCATTTTCCAGGCAAGTCTCTTCCTGCCTGTGGTTTATGGAATTCTTCAGTCTTTTCCCCTAGAGCAGAGCAGCCTCTGTTCCAGTGACAAATACTTTTTGAATAACCAGAAGTGTCCCAGCAAGAACAGCCACATCCCAAACAGCAACAGCAGCTGGTTTTACTCTTGGGAAGTGGGGGAGTGCCTGGGGAGAGGGTATGAGTGCCAGGGCTGATGTCAGAGGGAAAATGGCAGTGCAGGCCCCGAGAGTGGTCCCATGACCTGTGTTACATCCTTGCATCTGCTGAGATTGGAGCACACTGGACATTGGCCAGCAGAGAATTTGGGATTATGCTTTGAAGCCTGAAGTGATCCCTGCCTTAAAAGTGTCTCTACTCTGGGAAGCAGGAGTTTGGTGTCATAGTGTTTTCTGTGGTCACACATGTGAAGATAATGACATCTGGCCAAGCACCATCTTTGTACAGACAAGTCAGTTTTAGCTCCAATGTGAGAGACAGAAAAGAAAGAGTTCTGATCAGGAATATAAGTGTCACCAGATTAATTAACACAGTATAAATGATGATGTCTGACTTAAAGAACTCAAAAATGCTTTATTTTTGAATTAATTACGTTTCAGAAGTAAAAGTGGATGGGATGCCAAACCTAAAGATAACATAAAACTGGAAGTATGAAGATTAGAATGGTGTAGGACCTGAAAGGGGAAATACTTAAGCATTTTGGTCAGATCCCAGGCTCACACAGCTTATCCGTGTGACATTTGTGGAATAATTGTTTTGAGTAGAAATCACAGAGTGAAGTTGACTTGTGCAGATAACTGTTATGTTTCTGAAGAAAAAGACCTTATATGCTTCATCAGTGTATAAATGTTATCCCATTAACTGCCTAATCAGGAGTGCTGCAAATGAATAAATAATTAGGCCCAACGTGTACTAGATGCGTCTTCTGCAGAGATGTTAAAATTTTTATAGCTTAAATAAATGTGCCACCAAATATATAATCCTGTAAATAGGAGCTCATCTGGCAAATGTCATTGATGGTGCACTGTCCCAGCTACATGAGTGCAAACCCATAGCAGAGGCCTGAAGGGAATATCCAACATGTAACATCAGCATCCCAGCTTTAGTTTTCAGAAGAAGCCATACAGGAAATTCCCACACATATTTAGGGCATTGCTATTTATTTGTACACTGGGCTTTGGTTTTAACTATTGATAACTGTGGGTCGTGCAGATTTCTGTCCTGCAGTTCTTTTCTTTTCTCCTTTTTTTTTTCCACCACGGAGACACATTTTCTGCTAAACCTATCCCTTTGTCCTGCTGATGAGCTCAGGGGTTCCCATGTTTTACCTGTACAGAATGTATCGATACAGGAGCTTCAGGCTCAGCTTGAGCAGGAGACAAGACTTCACCGAGAGGAGCAAGAAAAGTTTACAGAAAAGATCATCCAGGTAAATACAAAACCCACCTGCTGGGACAGATGTTTGACCATGACGTGTCATGGACCTGGTTTGTCAGGACCATGGCAACTTGTGTCCTGATGGCCATGCCTGCATGACCTCCTCAGAGTAAATGAAGAATCTGGAAGTTGGGGAAATGTAAACTCAAGCCTGTTTCACAACTTTGAATCTGGCTTCTCTGCTTGGTAGAGAGGAGTTTTGTCCTCCCCTGTGTGAGGCAAGTCAAGGTAGAGATGTGAAATAAGGCATGAGGAATTATAACAGCCCCTTCAGCTCTCTGTGAGCTGGGGAAAGGTGTGTTTGGGAGCACAGTTTGGCTCTGTGCTTTATTCTGACCCCCCCTAGCGCAAAGAAAGTCCGACACTTCTCTGAAGTTGGAGGAGTCATTACACACTCATAACTGAGACACAGATCAGGCCTTTTTAGTATTTCTCAGTACCCCATGCTCCTAACACTCTTATTCATAACTGGTGAGTAAATCATATTTTGTTACATGGCTCCCCCTGCTCTTTTGAAGGCTGGAACAGATTAGTCAATCTTTTTGTGATCTCTGGCTCCTAGAGCGAAAAAAATCTGCTACTAATTTTTGCAGGCTGTTTGGCTCTTAACTGCAGTGTTCTTTTTAAACATACTTCATGGACTAAATTCAGCATAATCGTTATATAGTCTAGAGCATTATTCCTTGTGCCAGCTTATCTCATTATGGCCAAGTGGTATCTCTCCATTTTTTCATAAGTACTCTTAATTTCCAGTTGATCTCCATAGGATCTTTCTCATGAAGGCTTTTGAAGGCAACCAGTAAATTGATTTCCTTCCTGGCTCCTTTTGCCATGAAAGCTTTTTGGAAGCTATGCCTGCCTCTTAAAATTATTTTCTTTTGCAATAACTATCCATTGAAAAGGCATAATACTCTGCAAAGTTACCTCACCAGGGTCTTCTGCAAGAATTTGTGACCGTGGGGACTTAGATCATAACAGCTTGTAAAAACAATGAAAAATGCAGCAAAATCAAAGCCAGCTATTCATGTTGACAGCTAGTAGAAACAGAAGAATAAAAGCATCTTCTGGATTCTTCGTTTTTTCCAGATTATGCCCATCCTGTCAATATTCTCCTTTTTTATAATCTTCCAGGATTTCTGGTGGAAATTACTCGGATCTCTGCTGTATTTAACCATAACTTCATTTGGTGAAAGAATCTGCATCAACAGAGAACCTATTTGTTTCTCTATGTAAAGCCTAAGTTTAAAATAAGTGCCTGTTTTACTATTCCAATTTTAGCAATGTTTAACGCTATCAAATTGATGTTTGTTAGCAGTGTACAATTTCCATGAGTTACTAGGAGTTGCGTGTATGGGTTTTTTTTAGTCATTGTAGCTAATTTTGTTCCAAACTACTTGTAAGCTGCATTTTAAACCCATGTAAGCTAGCAACTACTGTAAATAATTTTTATTTAATCATAGGCATAGATGCTGAAACTTTGCATCATGCCAGAACACACCATTTAAAGGGCAGGAGAGTCCTTAGAAAACAGTCGAGTATGGACAAGTAGCCTGTGTCAAAGGCATCTGAATGTTGCCATGAAAATCAAGCATGTATTTCTTAGCAGTATTAATTTCAGAGGGGCCCGTGCTCCTGAAGAAGAATCAATGATGTATTCTTCATTCCTGTGTCAGTGTTGTTTGTTTCAGGGTATGTTCTTATGGTTCAAATCATTATGGTCATTAGTGTACTACGGCTTTCATAGATTCCATCTATGGAGCTGGTGAGCAAAGGGAGAGGCTGTTGTTCCCCAGAATAGAAAATAACAGAAACTGGCATCTGTAAGCAGTGGCTCTGTACTTATTTTCTGTTTACCTTTCTGGATCAATGTGAGCCATTGCTTGGTTGAAATGGAAACACTATCTCATCCATGCAGGATATGAGATGCAGTACAGCTAACTTGTACAAGTGTTGTTGGTCACAGGTCATGGCATGGTTTGATTTTGACATACCAAGGGAGAAGTCACATTTAAAGAATAATGTTTCAGGTGGCTTTGTGTTGAAGCAGATGTAATTCCAAAGACTGAGCTTTTCTTGGTGCTTCTAGTACTGAAACTGAGAGATGTTGAATGCTGAGTTGCAACCTTTTTCTGTCTCTTCAGTTCCTGTGTGTGTCCCAGATCTAGTCATATCAGAATGAAAAACTGTTTACTGTGAGTCATTCAGATGCCTCCAAGTATGAACTGTTGAGAAGTAAGGGACCAGTAGTTATATCTGAGATGCTGGAGGTGGTTCCTTCAGAAGCATTGCCTTTCCAGAAGCAGAGGGAGACATAACCACAGAGGAGAGGATGAGTCTGTGGCTGGGGAGGGAAGAGCCATGGATAGTATCCCAGTTTGTCTGAAGGGCAGCTCTGGGCCCACCTTGTAGGAATGGCTGCAAAAGCATTTGTTAGGTGTGATATGCGCAGCAATGTGGGCTGATGACTGTGCTGGGAACATATTGCATGGATACAATCAAGAGAAAAATATGAGTGGTATAAAATGTTTAAGCAATAGCAGAGTTATCATGCATCTTTAAAGTACAGGTCCACTTACACAGCCAGCTACTTGCATATGGTTATCTAAGCAAAGCTTTTTGGCTTTCCTTGACAGTCACAATTGCTGAGGAACTTATTGAGCCAAACTCAATAGTTACTCACTACTGATGAAAATTAGAGGTTTCGGTTTGTCTCACCCAACAAAGTCCTGGAGACTGTCCCAGGACACTACCCCATTGACATGGTGTCTGTTGTTCCATTAAAGCTGGAGGAGGAGCATATGCAGACCCTGCGGAGGAAAGACTTGGAAGTGCAGAGCTTGACTTTGCAGAACAAACTGGAGGAGAAGACCTGGAGCCAGGAGAAAAGTCTGCTGCAGCAAGAACTCAGGCATTTCAAGCAGGACACCTTTCTTCTGTATGTGAAACTGAAATGGCTGCTGAAACACTGGCGGCAAGGCAAGCGAATGGAGGAGGAAGGGGAGGATATCTTAGAGGTAACTGTCCCTTATTAACACAATGAAGTTGCAAGCTGGGGGTACTAGGATGCATTTCTATAAGTGTAAACTTTAAATATGATCTGACAACAGCAACTTTATAAATACATCTAGATTTAAAGGGGATTCATTTTAAACATGAAACCTTATCTTAAGTTGGCTTATGCTGAAGTATATTCTACATACAACTCCTGAATAATTTTATGAAAGAAAATAACTATTAGCGAGCTGGTAGAGTCAAATCTCTTTAGATGTGTTGAGTTCTGTCATTTTCTCATTGTGTGCACAGTGTGTTCCTTTCAAAGCCTTCAGCAATACAGATGCAGGGAAGCTCTGTTTTCATGTTGGCAAGTGAATTATACAGCTTCTTGTGGGAACTTACAGTGATTCATTCTTGTTTGTTCCTCTTCTCCATACACAAGTCTCTCACTGTCAGCAGCAGTGCACCAGTAGTCATTGCAGTGATTTTCCAAGTAGTGACTATATTAAGATCAGGAATTTCAGAAGTACATAACAACCTGGAATCCCCAAGCGGACACATCTTAGCAGGGGTGTGATTGCCAGCAAACATGCACTGTGAAGAAAGCTGCTGCTAAACTGTGTCAAGTTGCACATCCAGAATCACCGTTTGCTTTGGAAATCTTACCTGAAAAAGAAATAAAGTAAAAAAAAGTGTTTGCCCATTCTGACACTTTATACAAAATTTTTGAGAATAACAGATTTATTTTGCAGGTTCATGCAATTCTGAAACCATTTGCTAAGGCAACTAAGTAGTTTTTCTCAGTATTCCTGATATTTACATACCTAGTGTTTTTCAGGGTTTGCTACATTTGGCAGTACAAGTAACCTTTCAAGTATGGTAAGAGTATGTGTAAGTTGAACACTCCAGTGTTTTGTATTCTTAGATGAAAGGTGGATGAACATCTTCATCTGCTGTGGTAATATGAGTCAGAAACGAGAGATGAGTAAGCTGAGAAAGTTGGGGCTGTTCAGCCTGGAGGAGAGAAGGCTGCGTGGAGACCTCATAGCAGCCCTCCAGGATCTGAAGGGGGCCTATAGGGATGCTGGGGAGGGACTCTTCATTAGGGACTGTAGTGACAGGACAAGGGGTAATGGGTTCAAACTTAAACAGGAGAGGTTTAGATTGGATCTAAGGAAGAAATTCTTTCCTGTGAGAGTGGTGAGGCACTGGAATGGGTTGCCTAAAGAAGAGGTAAATGCTCCATTCCTGGCAGTGTTCAAGGCCAGGTTGGACAGAGCCTTGGGTGGCATGGTTTAGTGTGGGGTGTCCCTGCTTATGGCAGGGGGGTTGGAACTAGATGATCTTAAGGTCATTTCCAACCCTAACTATTCTATGATTCTGTGATTCTGTGGTTCTATTTAGCTTCTACTTTACCTCAACAGCACTAATTTGCTTCTGTGTAAAGTAGCTCATCTTCTAATATGAAAATCACTTTCGTTTTTTCCACTGTTTGGATTTTTTGACTGGTTAATTTATAATCAAGCCACTTCCAGTCATTATTGGAGTCATGTGTTTTGCTAATGCATTAGAGAGAATAAAGTGATAGATTTGGATCCTTCCTGATCTCCCTGTCTTCATTAGACAATAAACCAGTGCTTTGTATAGTTTTTCATTAATGCGTGATGGATTATATCCACTGTGCTACCTTACACCCATCTTCTCAGCTGCACAGATGTCCTATTTTGCACATCTTCGTGATGCTGGTTCACATACGCAAGATGTCATATATCACCAAATATCATTTCCGGTAGCCTGCAGGATAGAAGTCAATATATCCCACTGCAGAGATGCAGAGGAAGATAGTCCGTTCTCTTAGCACTTAAATAAATTCCTGTCCCTGAGGTAAATGGCAAAATAGTGTTGATGTGTCCCACCTCTTGCATTTTAGATCGAGCACCCTGAGGCTGTCCCAGGCTTCAGCATTCAGTCTGAGCAGAAGATGGATGACACAGAGCGAGAGGAGGAGGAAGAGGATGTTGTGTTTGCACTGACAGATTTCTCCCAGCGTCCCTCCACAGACAGCACTGATCGTGGACCACAGCTGCAGACTGCAGAATTACTACAGCAGCAGAAGCAGGTACTATACCATTTGTATATCATGCCCTGGGAATGGAAACTGGATTTTCCATGAGAATTCATTTTCTTCTGCTGCTGTGTTAAATCACCTAGAATCATACCTATAAAAATACTTCTAGCTACACAGCAATTACAGTGGATTTCATCCATTATATTTATATTTAATCAGGAGCCACGTGATGACTGTTCTTCTGTTGGCAGATACTATCAGTGAAAAATCCTATTTCCTCTCGTGGCTGTTCGCCCAGAAACATCTATCAGTATGTGATGGTTTGGAGAACTTACATGCTCCTCTTGCCTGAGCACATCTCTTCTATTCTACGGTCATGCTTTTAGTGAGAAGTTCTGATTTTATTTTCTTTAAATCATTTAAAAAACTATCACATGTATTTTATGTTTCCCTTGGAGATGATGGGGAAAGAATGCAAAAGTTCCTTCCCAACACTGGACTTGTTTTTAAGTGCCTAAAAGCAAATCATGCTAACTTCTCTCTGACATATCCTGTGCCCTGACTGTGTCTGCCAAAACACTGCCATGTATCCTAGTTTTTTCCTTTGAGCATTTAATATACCAGCAGTCCTAACAGTAATAATAACAAACACTCAAAGGGGATAGACTTACAGCTTCCAACAGTTCTTCAGGAGCATCTTCTGATATTTTTAAAATGGAAAACATTCAGATGAGAGCATCCTGTCTTGTAGTATTATTTGCAATCATAAGTAGAATGAAACAAGAATTCTCTGTAAAACACAAGTTCAGTGAAAAAGGACTTGAAGCTTTTTGCCCATCTTTATCTGAGCCCTTGACTTGGAAGCCCGCTCCATGGCAAGAGCTCTCAGAGAAATACATGCATTCTATGACCACAATACTTTGCTTGCAACCTACTTCTCTAGTTCAAGATGTAACTTCAGTTAGAATTCCTGTTTGAATAAAATTAGTACAGATCTGTGATCTTTATGCTGCTTCATATTCTGCTGTAAGTTTATATAATTTTTTGCTTTCCTTTTTCATAGTGCTAGCTGACAACTCCATTCTCTAGCATTTATTTTCTGTGAGGTGTGCTACCAAGGTACTATTCATTTGATCAGTTTGGCATTTGGAAATGTTCCACCTTGCCAGTCTCCCAGACTGTCACATTCTCTGCAAGCTCTTCTGTGTCAGAGGCTGAAGGCAGCCATGGAAGGGATGCCTCTAAGCATGTCATTTAATGGCATTCCATCTGTAGACTGATTTAATCCAGAATAAGTAAAATAAATATAAACCAACATGTTATCTTAGTAGAGACTCTATCATGTACTAACTTTCCATATAAATCTCTTAAAATTACCAAGAACATTCTAATAAATTATGTCCTCTTTAATATAATGAGTGCTTAGACTTTAATCTCAACTAAGGTGGCAGAAATGGGAAATAGGATTGCTTATAATTCATTTTTATATAAATTGCATACTGTTCTAATACAGCAGTTCCAGCTAATCTTGCTTAAACAAATGATCCATAGGAGCAGAGCACATCTCAGTGCCCCTCTTGATAATGAATAATGCATGATAGCCAAATGGACTTATGATGGTAAAATGGGTTTCATCTTTTCCAACCAGGAAAAAGAGTGTTATTTCAACACTGCAAAAAAGAGTGAGTTTGCTAAATATTTCTCATTTTAAGCACGATTATTATTATTTGTTTTGCCTGCTCACGCTAGTCAATCTTTTAACAAGTGCTGTGTTTATTGACAGGTATGTAAGAAGGGTTTTCAGTGCTACAGGGCTTAGTCAGTAAGAAGAAAGGCCCATGATTTTTCTCTGGCATAGTAATAGTAAGCCCTGGTGTAGGTTAATTCTGATGCTATCATAGATACAGGACATCAGAAGGGTCTTCTGAAGGACCTGTGCTCTTGAGGCTCTGCCACAGCTTTGCTCTGTCCTCACACATCTTAGTATGGTGGATGGCACCTGCATGCAGGACTTTTGCTCATAAACTTCACAGACCCTGGTCCTTGCCCTAAAAACCTTACAGACTTTCACCCACGAACATCATCTCCACTTAATTCATACATGATCCCAAAACACATTAAGTAAACAAAAAATAGTGCAAGAAAACACTTCACCTGTGTTTTCCAAGCTTTAAAAGCTCTGAGAGTATCAGCAGATCCAGAGCACATCCTCCGTGAAGGGTTGGATCTCAGCAGTGCTCGCCTCCCCATATACCACTGACAAATCAGGCTGTGCTGAAAAACCCTCAGGGATTTGGGGTCTCCAAGGTTTGTGCACACCCGAAAGGGCCCTAAGTTGCTGGTTCTGCCTGAGAAGCTCCAAGATGAAATGCATCAGCACTCATATCGCATTAGGAAGGAAACTTAGCAATGGCCTAGGAGTGGCTGAGATAACTAGGTCAGAATAAAGAAAGGGCTTACAGTCACTTGAAGTAACCCATATTTATTTTTAACATTTAATATTAATATTTAATGGCTTGTGTATTCAGCCTGCACTCTTGCTGCTGACTTTCTCACCCTGCTTGGAAAGTGGAATTGCTTTGAGAAAAAAATGGTAAAGCCTGAGGCCTTAATCTCAACAAGAAGCCTTTAATTTTATATTATTATGATTTGAGGTACTCAACTTGATGGAAAGTATGCATCTCCCTTGCCTTTGATTTTTATGTGGCCAGTGTGTGCAGGGATGAAAGCATAGCAGAGGGAAAGGTCAGGAAAAGGTAGGTTGATGAGAGGCAGAGTAGATGGGGACTCTGAGAAGGGCCAATTCATCTTCCTCTTCATGGTGTTGTCCATTGGCTTCTAGCTGAGGCACACTGCAGAAAGAGCCAGGCAAGGAACTGGCAAGACTCAGAAACCAAATAGGAAGTCTGGTCAGGGGAAGGAGATAAGAATTGGGCTGAAAGCACCAGTAGAGGAGGGCTGCCTGTAAGTCAGTGTTTCTGTGTGTGTAGTAAGAGATCAGGGAGAATAGTCTGTGGAAAAAGGAGCAGCTTGTGTTCCGTTGAGTAGAAAGGTTGAGAAGCCTGTTGGATGGTGTAGGATGAAGGTGAGTAAGAAGAGAGTTTACACATCTGTGGTCCAGTGGAAGAAGCATTAAAGAGCTGTACGCATGTGGAACAATGAACAACCCCAATTAGAAATTTATTTTGCTCATACAGTCTTTGTTTTCGGTACTTAGCTATTTGGAAAGGCCCAAAGCAATAGATCTAAATGCACTAAAGTTATTTGCATCAAGATCCAACTTCACTTTTGAGTAAATCTGTGATTAGACAGGGGAAATGCACCGTTCTTGTTCACTGTTTAGACTCTTGACCTTGTGGTTTTAATTGACTCTCTACTAAACTGCTTGTAATCCCAGACTGTGGCTAAATTCTTAAGTGAAATTCTCAGAGAAAAAAGAATTGTGATTAAAAGCAGAACCAAGCTTCAAACAACTGCCCTGGTCCCAAACTTTTCTGGAGCTGGAGATTTCCCTCTGTGGGGCTGACTCAACATAGTAAGACTCCAAAGTCCTGGAATTTAATTGCAGTTTACTACATTAAGTTTTTATTTATTGTTAGCTATTGTTTCCTTTATCTATAAATCCTGAGTTGTGGATACAACAAGACTTCAAACTGCTTTTGTAATTCCCCTGTCTTAGATCAGTTGTGAATCTGTCAGATTCCTCCATGCTCTAAATTTCAGTAACTGGTGAGGTACTAAAGAGCCAGCTCCTTGTATGGGAAACTGTCCAGGGAATCACAGCCATGACCCGTTTGTTCTGCCTGTACAACATCCCTGGGAGGAAGGGGAAGACCGTAACAATCCTTGTTATATATCTATGAGGCTTATGTAGAAGCTGTTTGGCAGTTTACCAGCAGGACTCTAAAGCATATCTAGAGGTAAATGTCACGTTTCAGAGCACATTGTCTCAAAAGTACTTTGTTCTCCAAAAACAGTTTGGCAACACAGTAAACATAATGTCACAGACCTCTCCAACTTCAGACTGTAAGCACAAAGTCATGAAAAACAGACTTCTCTGCAGGAATTAAAAGTATGTAACCAAAATTGGATTTATATTGGCAAGTTAATTAAAATCCCAGCAAGCCCAGGAGGCACCTGGGGTACTTGTCTCATAGCACTGACATTTATGTAATGCCTTTAGAAATAAGACATGCCCTCATCTCGGTAGGCTAAAAATCTGCAATGATGCTCTTTTGGCTCCAATATTTACTAGTCCATCACTTCTTTCTTTGCAAACTTAATTTTACAGGACTGTAAAGCTATCAAATGTACGCATGGAAATGAGGGATGTAGCTTGCTTTAGTCTTTAGACTACTCAGCCAGAGGCGGCTTTATGCAGCATACCAGAAAACACAGAATGTGGCTCTTGAATGAAAGCACTTCGTAGACATTTGGGGTTAGGGTTTTTAGAGAGGATGAGGCCAGATTTTAATGTGCTCAATACGCAGCAGCTCCTGTTGTGACACTAAAGACAAACCTTCAAAAGAGCTCTTATTCTGATTACTACACAAGGGGCTTGAGATGTTTGGAGAATTTAGCCTTAATTGGGTATCAGCACAAAAATTCATGGTGGAAACATGAAATCTCATTACGTATTGAAAAGTAAGTGGTCTTACATGCATGATGGAGACTGCTGCTGTATACTAGGAAGATGCTAATTGGCATTAAATGTTAATGGAATTAATTCTGCTTCTGTGGGTGAATTCCTTATAAAACCCCATGTTGTACACCATCACATTTCATTAGCCCAAACAGATTGTAGGTCAGTCAGCAAGCACCTGCAGTCATTTTTCCACATCTAGTATGATGAATCAAATAGCTCGGAAAAAGTAGACCACATTTGTTTGTTTTTAAAGAAAGAAGGCACCATGTTGTGCCTGATTAATGATTATGAAAGCGGGTAAGGTGGGCTCAGTGGTGCCAAAAATCTGATAAGCATATGAAATCAGATTTGTTTTCTGCATAAAATTATATATGTATGGTTGTTGGGAAAAAAAAAAAAAAA
>NDXB01007703.1:11699-74847 GCA_002631895.1 Agapornis roseicollis | reverse complement strand
AAAAAATAAAAAAAAATAGTGTATAGAAAAAAAAAAAAAAAACAAAAAAAAAAACAAAAAAACACAAAACCAAAACACATGAAAATTGTTTAGATTTGTGCAAATATCTGTTTATTTGACTTGTCTAGCCAAGTGTGTCCGCAGGTAGTCCATTCTTGGCTCCGGGCTAGCACAACAACACAGACATTTCAGTGTGACTATGACATTCTCAACAAGGCACGGATGGGATGCATTCTTTGATCCTATCTGGAGAGGGAAAGTGGCCTACCTGGCATTCACTCCTTTGGTATCAAACAAGGTGCTGCTGCAAAGCTGATCTTTGTGCAGCTGCCTGGACTGAGCAGAAATGTGAAGTACAGACTAGTGAGACACCTTAGCAGAGATACCCAGCTCAGAAAACTCACTTCTTTTTCCCAAAGTAATTTTATCTGACAAAACAAAAGCATTGAAAAATAATCCCTTTTCTTCATATGCATTTTACAAATATTTGATATTTGGTGATGAGCAATGACTGTATGTATAAGATGTCCAGCTACCAAACAAACCTCAGGAATGATACTCTAGCTTTGAGTTACAGTATTAAAAAGAAGTTTTTACAGATGTCCTCAATCTAGAAAGATGCTTAGTGCCTTTTTCAGAGTGATTTAAGGATCTTTGGCTTTCAGGGGTGCTTCAGGACTAGGGCTAACAAGAAGTAGAATCACAGAATCTTGGGATAATCTAGGTTGGAAAAGACCCTTAAGATCATCAAGTCTACCCATAAACCTAGCACTGCCAAGACCACCCCTAAACCATGTCCCTAAGCACCACATCTACACATCTTTTAAACACCTCCAGGGATGATGACTCAATCACTTCCCTGGGCAGCCTGTAGACACTGGAGGCATTGCTATTCTTAGTTTTCTCATGCAAAAGTTAGCCCAGGCACTTTCTTTTCCATGCAGAGTTGTGTAGGCACTTTTCACCCTGAAAATGAAACTGGAGGCTGCAGCCGTCCAGTGACAGGATTTTGTTTGCTGTGTTGCTGCAGGCAAGTGAAAGTCGGAAGCTCCTGAATGCTCTGAAGGGTTTGCTGGATGACTTCCGCTCGGAGCTGCGGGATGAGGAGCGTGAGCGCCAGGGGCTTCAGCAGCAGTACGCCCTGCACAAAGCAGCGTGGGAGGTGGAAATGACTGAACTGAAGTGTCACCTCGAGCAGGTAATGTCCTCTGGGTCTGAGGACACCAATAAAGAATGGCTGACGTTCTTAATGAAACAGGAGATCTGTGACAGCAGGAAAAGGACTACGTTCATTCCTTTTACCCTGGTGCCTGAAAGCCCTGCTGAAGCTTGAGAAAGCTTTGTCTCTTGAGTTGTTTCTTGGGTTCCAGTTGTCCCATTGTGAGTGCTCATGTAATAGGTACTGTGTAATGTAAGTGGGGACAAAGGAACTGAACCTGTTCTTGCTGTACTTTCTCAGAAGTGTTGGCCAGCAATGTATCATCTGTGGCAAGGAGACATGCGGGTGTCATTGGTATTTATAGGAGAGAAAAATGTCCTGGAGTTGGCATGCTCGCAATTGTCTTGTCACTGTGCCTTTGCACATAACTGTGGCATTTGACGCATAGGAGAGAAAGAGTAGTTTAACAATACTGAAGTGATAGATCAATATGTTAATATTAAACCAGCTATTCTAAGCTACTGGTTAGTGACGGATGGTACCCCACCGAAAAGAGAGCTCTAGTTACCTGCCATGGAAGACTATTAAAAGTAGATGTATAAAATGTGGTGCCAGGTGCTTCAATACAGTGTCGAGTTCACAGAAGATATACTGTTTCTGAAGCAATATGAAAACAAATCAGCAAAAACGCCACAGGGATTCATTTCCAAAGCTGATGGCATAAAAGCTCTAGTTCTCCTCACTGAAGAGGGGAGGGGCGGGAGAATTAGTGCATTCAGGTCTTGAGAAAAAGATTTGTAATTGTAGAGCCTCTCTGCAGAAGACAAATGCAATAAAAACATTCACTGCTAGGAGGGTGGTACGTTTAGGAGGTTTACTGAACGTCAGAGACTCACTCTGATGCACAGAGCTGAGATGCGTGCTCTGCTTTTCCTGCCCAGGTACTGTAGGCTGCTTTCTCAGAATGAAGGAAGAAGCTTTCATTTTAGCAGTTTTCTCTCAACAGATTCAGTTTCTCAGTTCAGCTGCTTCTTAGTGCATGCACATTTCCAGACAACAGATCACTTGAAAAAGGAAACAACATCAATTCCCACTTTTGCTCCTCCCATAATGAAATCAGTGACAGGTTTACCTTAAACTTGAGATAGCAGCAAAGAGAAAAACTTAGAGAAAGTATGACAAGAAACTGCCAATCTAGAGCTTGCATGCTTTGCCTTTTCATGGATGACAGATGCCCAGGCTGACACTTTGGTTGATGTTTGGCACTAGGAAGGCACTACCATTCCAGCTCAGGGAGAAGAAAGATTTGTACCCTTCCTTCTGGGGGCTTTATCAGGCTCTTTTCTGCCTTCAGTGCTCCACTGGTAATAATATGTAACATATTGTAATTACTGAGCCATGGGTGTTAATTTTTATAGTTTTTCAAGCAAATGAAATGAAAGAAACCGGTCAATATTTATGACAAAAAACTGTCTTCCTTAGCCAATTCCCCACAACACTTCTATTTCACAGTAAAAATAGGTCCCTAATGTAGTAGCAAAAAGATAACACATCAGTCGTTTGAATGTCAATTAGGATAGGGAAAACAGTGTAAGTGTCCCACTGAGATCCAGCGTATGTGCCCACAATTAGAAGGAGGTAATTAAAGAACTGAATATAAATATATATATATTTCAGGCATAATAAGCCTGAAATAGAAATAAGATCAACATACATTTAACTCAAACTAATTACGAAAATTCAAAAATGGGGTGTTTTCACTATAGATTCAATTTCAGGCTCAAAATGGGAGGAGCTAGTGAACAAGGTGTAAAATATCAGCATTAAATATAATCATGGTAATGTCCTTTCCTATCCTATGCCCAGCACATGGCATAACAACAGCTTTAACTAAATAAACAAGTCTGTCAGGTTGGTGTGAGTAGCAGGGCCTCTCATAATATCATTTTGTGGTTTTGGTTGGTAGTGATGAAGTTGTGGGCTGTACGATGCTCCCACCATAGGTTTCATATAGAACTGCCAACCCCCTGACAAGCCCACAGAAAATCAAGACTTTTCTAGTCCCCACCCTTGTCCTCACTGTTGCCTTCCGTTGTGAAGCAGTAGGTCAGTTAACAAGAGTGTTTTCCTCAAGAGAGTCAACTCCTAATTTATAGTCACTGGCAATAGTTTTGCATTTTGATGTTTCAATCCTCTGTGTAGGAAAGAAAAAAAGGACAGAAAACTCTTTTGATACAAAAGCACTGTATCTCAGTAACGCTGCTTGCTGCTTTAGAGCATTATCACTGCATATATTGTTACAAATAAGTCTTGGCTGTCAGAAATGCATATACATCTTATTTGGCAGAAGGATCCTTAGGCATTGTCTGTAAGGTAAGAAATAATGCTATTGCTCCCAAGTATGGGATTGTGATAATGCTCAGCCAATAAGCGTCCCTGTAATTCTGAACCTCCAGCTGTCTAAGTAAAAAATCCCAGTATTCTGATAATGGGGAACTGAGAAAAGTTTGGAAGAAGGAGGGAGGTTGTATGAGGGGCCAAACTCTGAGTATGTTTTGAGAACTTGCACGTAAGGACTCTGACCAATAGTCTACCTTTAGGATGCCCTTTAGGATGGTATTGTGTCAGCTTTGTTGAAATAGAATGCTGCTGGTTCATAATTGTTTTTTTTGGTTGATTGGTCAGTTGGTTGGTTGGCCATGTGAAAACTACTGGACTTTAGAAATCAGTAGTAGAGGACACAGGTGTTTTACAGTTTCCCTGTTAATGCAAGCAGCTGTAACGGGATGTTCTCTGCAGCTCAGTACAATTTTAAATGAACCAAGCAATGACCTCTCAGCCATTTATTTGGGGAGGCTGTTGCAGAGACAAGCAAGCTTCACTCCCAAACCCAGTCTAAATTTCCGTTTGCTCAGAAAGTCGGGGCTTATTTTCCACACAGAGCAAGGTGAAAGTGTTGTCCTTCTCTCTTGCTGAAGGAGCATGTTTCCCAGCAGACCTGCTGCCTCTCCTTTTTGAGGAGAACTTCAGGGGCAGAAATGAGCTTTCACTGCTTTTCACTTCAGTTTACCTGCAGAGTCAGGGGACAGAGATGAATCCCATTCTGAGTCACTCACACATCTACTGAGTTGTCAACAAAAGGTCAGGCTTCAAGGTTAAATTCTTCACCTGTTTGAACTTACACAAAACCATTGAGCACTTATTTCAGTCTGACAACAGTCCAGTAGTGGCCCATGTTGGCCAGAAAGGATGTGCAATCCCTGCCCATGGAGGTTTGTTAGGATCCAACTGAGCAAAGTCCAGCACAGCCTAATCTGATCTCAGAGCCAACCCTGCTGAAATCAGGGGATTGGTCTAGAGACCTCCTGACACCCCATCAAGCCTGCATTTTCCAGAGAATCTATGACCTTGGGCCAGCAATCTGATCCAATTGAGCTGACCTTTCAACATGAAGTGAAGGGGAAGGGGGGGAAGGTACATGAGTTAACTGCTCTAGAAATCAATTCAGACACCAGAGCCTACAGAGATGGGGGAATGATCTTGATGCACCTCCTTCTGCTGCTAACACACTTGTTGGAAGGTGTGGAGAGCTGCCGAATAAGACCATTCCTGAGGGTAGTTCTGGGAAAAGTGTCTTCAGAAGATGAATGCACTCTCTTTAGGTTTCAGGTGCAGCAAGCAGAGCAGTGGCTGAGAACTTTGTCCTGGCAATTGTCTCAGGAATGGTGATGAGGCTGACATTTATCTCTATGTTTCTTTTATTGCTGGTACCCATATTCACATCAGAAAGATCATAACTGATGCCTTAATAGCATGATATGATAGAGCTTGAGAAATTACTTGCTGTGGCTTTCACCATCTTGATTTTAAAACTTTTTTCAATTTGAAGATACTTGATCATTTATTGAGATCCTAAGATCTAAGAATTGCCATAATTTTGCCATTATCTTTGTGGATTTAGATCCTAAACTCATTGTCAGACACAGGCTTTTGCACCAGAAAGTTTAATGTTCTAGTAATGTTTTTTACTTTAATGCCAGCTGGAAGGGAAGAGTGAGAACACCTCAGGAGAAATGGGCCTCACTTCTGATGCAAAAGGAGCCTTTAAGAGGGAAAGAGAGGAGCACAAGAAGCTTCTGGCTGAGAGTCATGGTGTGGTGATGGACCTCCGCTGGCAAATCCAACACAATGAGAAGAACTGGAACAGGGAAAAGGTGGAGCTCCTGGACAGGCTTGATAGAGATCGGAGAGAATGGGAACGTCAAAAGAAGGAGCTGCTCAGGCGGATAGAGCAGGTAAGGAGTCATCTTGGGGTGAGGAATTGCTGGCTCCAAGCGCATGGCATTGTACCATTACCACACTCAGGCCAAGGTCAAAAGACTATTTTAAGAAGCAGCACAGGAAAGATTTTGGTTCCTTGGCTACATCAGTGTTTCTCATGCTACAAAACAATTTACATACACAAGGGAGTAGAAGGGAAATGCTCATAATCCCTATAAAAGACCACTTACGAGAAATCAACTCCAGGTTAAAGCCCATTTCCTGCCTCATTTCAATTACCCCAGACAGGCATGGTAGCATCGATTTATTCTGTTTGAAAGCTTTTATGCATCTCATTCCACATTCAGGGTTATTCAAGGTTTGATGTACAGCTTCCTGCCAAAAAATCTGTCCATTTGTGAGTTAGCCACCAAAGATGCAGCTGCTGTAAGTATTCAGTCTCAACTGAATTCTTTTCCTCTAGCAAAGGAACCCAGGGGTTAACATGAAGGCCGGACTGATCACAAGTAAATAGCTATCAATACTAAGTATTCAGAAAACACATCTGACCTTGGTTACATGAATGTTGTGTGCACCTTTGCTATCATTTGCAAATCAGATAACTGCATACCTGTCCCTTGGGTTTTGTGCTTGTCCAGCTTTTATCTGCTCAGCACTAGAGACAAATTATACCCAATGGGAACAGTATCTATCTGGAAGCCATACAAAAAATAAAAGAGTTTAATGAGGGAGAGTTAATACATCATTTCTGACTGAACATTGTTCAGCTCTGAGTCATGCATTCCAGGAAAAGTAAGAAAAACAACTGAAATCGTGGGTCCTCAATTAACTGAATACTTCCTGTCCTTAGGACCTCAGAAATGGAATGGCACCAGATTTGTGCATGCTCTCTATGGAGCACTACACTTGGATGAAGCACAAAGTAGTTTCACAGGTTAAATTGGTGAAAGCTCAGCATAACTTCATGACCAGATTTTTAAAAGGGTTCATTACCTTTGTCTCATGTTTCCCATGCCTAGGCTGCTACAAGAAGCTAAAGAAAAGACACCAGGCTGTAAACATTATGAGTGCAGCTTTCCCTCAGTTTAAGCTATGGCTGTTAAACCCACAAAGAAGCACTTAGAAAAATCATGTACTCTACAGATATTTCTAAACTCACTGCTGAAAGTGTAGGTCTAAATGGGCAGTGACCAATATAAAGGTTTTACAGATGGAGAACGGCAATTTTGATCTTCTAGATTTAAAAATATCAGTAAACAATACACTGGATCTTTCAATCTCCCATTTATCTGAGGGGTTTCATGTATGCTTCATGCAACTTTTTGAGCTACCCCTTATAATGCAGCCTGATAGTATGTCACCAAAGATAAAACAACCAACACTAATGAGCTAGAAAGGCTTGTAGCAGAGCCCTTCATGCACATTATTTGGTTTCCAGGGTTAAGTGGCAGAAGGTGCCTAGTTCTCCATGGCTTGACTGGGCTGGTTTCAAGCTGTTGAGTTTCAGTGCATTCCTCAGGCACAACGGAAACCAAATAACCCTCAGAAAATATCTCAATATATGAAGAATGTGGACACAAACTTTTCTCCAGAGAGTCACTGGTACCTCTTTGGATGTTAATGCTGCTGTTCTGTGAACTGTGGTTTTTACATTACCTCTTCAGTGTACCCTCAATGGCTTGAGGCACTTAACCTGGTTAAAGATTGCTTTTGATATTCCCTGGGAATGGGGCACATTGAAGGAAGCAACACAGAAATCCCTGTTAATGTTGCCTAGTCTTTAATCCTCTTTAAAGCTGACACAATGTCTCAGTGTCATCTTGGGAGAGCCTACAAAATAGCTCCTAACTGGTCCTGGAGCTGATTTCTTTTGTTACTATTCTGAAACCTCTAGGCTTCAACTATATATTTACTGTACAACAGAGTTGTACACAGAGTCAGCAATAGATAGGGGAAATGAAAAATGCTACATCAAGCTAATTTCAGAGGACTAGATGATCAGAAATAGCATTTGAAAGCTTGGCTACCTGCTGGCAAAACTTCGTAACTCCATCTTTGCTTATAATCAAACATTTCCCTGTGTGACAGGAACCTTCCAAATATTTGCAGGCTTTTAGTTGAATATCCTCTCAGATTGCAGTTATGCCCTACTTTATATGGAAACAATTAGTGTATCTCTGAAGTCCTTCTCCCCAGGGTTTTTCTGTGTGTATTCCTTGTATGGCAATACATAGAGGATGAGGAGACTACACCAGTGTGTATGTTTGAAAAACAGAATCTAAGAGATAGCAAAAGCATGTGCCAAATTTCATACTAATGCTTTATGCCTGTCTGCTTTCACACAGCCCCTGAATAATACATGTATGATAAGAGGAAAGCTCACACCAATGTATAAAATATATAAAATACTTTACTACTTTACCCTCGATGGTTATGGGAATACTGCCCGCATATAAAAAACATGATGGCCTACTTTTTTTCAGAGCTCAAAGTTGTGGGGTTTTTCCTTTTTAATACACTGTCACTTTGTTTTCCCTTAGAGAATCTGCCTCCACTGTGCTCCTGAAGCTAATTGTGCACAGAGTACTTTTGCAAATATCTAAACCTGCAAAATCATCTGCATGAAAAGTTGTATGTTTAAAGGCATATACACATGGACTCAAAGTCATTATCACGCTTAAATGTTAGGCTAGCATTTTTCTCTTCAATTCTCTTGTCAGCTGAGATTCAGAGAATGAGCCAGTATCTGTACTGTTTTCTCATAAAGGTTTCCAGATCCTTATCCTTATAGAATCTCTGAAAATCTGGAAGGGCTTGCAATTAGAACTGTGTATACAGAAAACCTGGGATGACCGTGCTTTGATTCTTGCCCATATGCTGGGAAATGGACCACAGGATCTCTTGAGCTGTACTTTCCAGACCCTACCTATATAGGATACCTTAAATCAGTTCCTTTTAATAAAACTGTTTCAGATTTTGTATATCATCAGCAAAGCACTGAAGATGCATTCCCCTGTTTGTAGACCTGAATCAAGCAAAAATCTCACTGATTTCAGCCTAAGTGCAACTTTAATCATTTGGGACCTAAAATGTTATGACCTATATTAGGCAATACAATGACTATTTATTTTCCCAAACACATGCAACAAGATTAAAATCATATGTTTTCTAGATTCTCAGTCTCCAGGGTCTTAGGGAATTACTTGCATTTGCAGTTATCCTCATTAATTTTAGCATGCTGCTCTAGCAAAACATCACAGTTACTTATCAGATTCCTGCTGTCATTCATCTATCTCATTGTATTTACAGTTAAAGAAGTTGACTACATAATCTGATTTTCAGATTGGCAATTTCACTAGTTGTTCACCCTCTCTTCACACAGCTTTTGCAAAGTGTGGATTTAATAGCTTTGATGGCCCTTCTATAAATATGCATTTTCTTTAAACATGCTTTGCATGCCTGATTCATCCTTTTGAGAGTGCTGTTCTGTACAAATAGTCAACTTTCCAGACATGTATTAGGATTAGACCAGTTATTAAAAAAAAGCCTTTGTCTCCTGTTAAGTGGAATTTTCCACCCCTGGAAACAAGCGATGTACATAAAAGTGCAACTTTGTATTGCTGATGAGAGGAAAAATTTATTTATTTTGATGAGACTCCAAGTTATTTACCCTCCTTGAGCTTCTACTTCGTCGTGCTTTAGGATCTCATAGGAAGATTGCTTTTAAATAACAATCAACGTTGATTCAGAATACAGACAGATGCATTGCTTTCTGTATATGTACACAGTGAGTATATATGTGTACATATATTTGTAAACAAGCAAAATTATACATATACACATTTAATCACACAAAATCCCATGAGTAATAACATCAAAGTCCTAGAGACATCCCTCTTTGCAGAAGGACCAGTATGTCAAAGCCAGCATCCTTGGATCTAGGTTGTGATCTCGTGGTGCCTCCCCAGGGCATGTGTGTCTCGCTCCTGGGGAAGGATGAGTTCTGCAGAATGCCATACGCTACCTAAGTAATTGCTGTTCTTTTCAATTTGTCTCGTCTGCAGCTTCAGAAAGAAGTGAGCCCACGAAGAGGAGGTGGTTTTCTGTGTGACCAGAAGGAGAGTAACCTTCGTCCATTTACAACCCAGGGGAACCTTCACGTGCCTCGAACAATGGGGTCAAGATCCTACTCTGATTCAGATGCCATTCAGTTTGAGGATCGGTCTCTGTCTAAGCTGAAGGAGAGCGATCGGTGCAGTGCCACAGAAAACCTGTTTTTGGAGTCACTGTCTCTTGATTCTCCTGATGCATCTGATGAGCCCCGGCCTCGGCAGCTGGAGCGAGAGAAATTCTTGACTGGATTAACAGAAGTATGCACCCTTCTGCCTTTTATCAAGCCAGTGTGTTCTCTCTTATGTCAGAATTGGTACAGCACCCCTCCTGTAGGAAGTGAGATGCTATGTCACAGGCAGTGCTTATAGTTACCCAGTAGTGAATTTGGTATGGACAAGATTCCTTGTTATGAGCTGGTTGGACTGGTGTCAATCACCTGTAAAACTAGGAGTCAGCCTAGAGGTCCCAAAGATTGCCTCACCTTCTGGCCATACATACTATATAAAACTAAATTTGGCACAACATATTGGTTTAGAAGGTCTTAAATCTCTGCCAGATACACCTGTATGAAGAAACATAGGCTGTATTTTGATAGTAAAGCAGTAAGTGCTGTAGAGAGCCACTTCTGGTTGTTCTGTTGTGGTTGCCTTCTAAATAGATTAGTATGAGTAAGTGAGATGAGACGTTAAACAAATAAAGTTATTCTTCATCAGCAAAGTACCTACCCTGAGATCACACCAGAAAGCTGTAAAGATGTAAAATACAGTGCTATGTGATGCCATTGGGACATAGTGAATGTAGTCTGTGCCCTGCTAAAATCTGCCACCACAGGCATGCTTTCACCGGTTTCAGGTCTTCACGGTTTTGTTTATATTGTTGCTGAATGAAACCCAGGGTCCTCACCTCCATACACTGGGAGAAAGCAGCCTGCGAACTGGCATATGATATTAGTGGCACTTAAGAGTGTTCATGCTAATCACAACTGTACACTCTGATGGTTCCTGTGAAATTTAAAACATATTACAACTTAAAGACACTAACATCTCACTTATTTTCTATTGTTCCTTGAATGCTAGCAGCTGTTACAGAAAGAGAAGCACTTGGAGACTGACAGGAGTTAAAGTTAGCAAGAAGGCAGCAGGTTGCTTGATGCAGGTTTTGAGTATTTTCCTTTTGCCTGAAAATTCAGGTTGGTGCATGTGAGTTTCACATTCAGCTTGTGCTCTGAGCATGTGAATGGAGGTATTGAGTGTACTCATTATAGCGAGTAGGGAAGCCAAAGCTTCCCAGTCAAAGATGTACCTGTGTGTTCTGGCTTAAAAATTTGACCAGTCTGGAAAAGAGGTTGTCAACAAGTCAGATTTCAAGCTTCCTGCTGGACCAGGTTCATTGGTGTGCCTTAACCTGGGAAAATTTAACCCAAGCATTTTTTTGAGGTGTATAACATTGATACTCAGCTAAAGGTTTGGGAAACCAAGTTTTGTTGAGAGGAAGAAGAGGAAAAATATTAAGAGAAGCAAGAAATGTGACCACCCTTCTTACATTTTAAGTAGCTGTAGGTTAGATAGTTAGATTTTCCTCCCTCAGTGCCAAAAATGTACAGATAACAGTGTGGGATCCTATATTCCTTATTTCTTAGCTCTTATTTCATACATGCCCAGTGCTCAGTGAAGATTGTTGGTACCAGTGTCAGGGATATATGTTTTGTATTTAACTTTGATTGCTGTTTTCTTTCCTTCAAATTCAGTCCGACATTTAACAAGGGACATCTCTCTCCCCCTGTCTGTTTTTCAGACATTACTGCCATTAACGGAAGTGTTGGCAGCAAATTCTGATCCTTGGTGATGTTTGCATAGCTTCATTCCTTCAAAGCATTCTTTAGTGAAACCTGGGCAAAGTCATTTTCCCTCAGAGGGTTTGTTCAAGTGAGACTGATCAGAGTTTAATGACTAGCTTAACTGAGGATACACAGGGGCAACTGCAGCCTACTGACTGTTCCTCTCCAGAGTATTTTCTTCATGGTACTAACTGCAGTAGAAGCAATCCAGCCTTCAGCCTGATTCTCCATTCAGTCAGATCAGATTTGCTCTGCAGTAACTCCACTGAAGCCACCAACATTATTCCAGACTTATACCAGAGTGAATGCGAGGAGTATTGATTTAGTGCTATTTTTACCCCTGACTGAATAAATACTAGGGAGGTATCTGCTGAGTTAAGCAGTGCAATTTTGAATAGTCACAATTTGAAATACACTTGTGTGTATTTGATAATGTTCCTGATTTCATGAGTACTAACACTCCTTTTTTCCTGATCATGTTTTGTATGCCCTATACTTTATTAGAAACATGAACAAACAGTCAAATGATAACTGTAGGGCAATTGCTTCACAAGTATGTATTAAAAAATACCCAACTCATTATGGGAATTGTCACAGGGAAATAATTGCCATAAAAATATCTTAATGTTGTTAGCAAGCTGTAGATATCGCCCCTATGAAACAAGTAACAGTCTTCCTGCACATTTAATGTAGCTAGCTTAATGAGTTCTGACTGGTGCCATTTGTTAGTTCCTAGAGAATATATAATGAAATCTTATGACAAAGGACCCTGGTTTATCTCTTACTTCAGCACAGTCTCTGGCATAAAGCAGATTACCTTCAGAGAACAAATTCAGTCACAAATATATGGTCCAAACCAATATATTGTACATCAGGAAAAAAGCCATTTGCAGCTTACCTCCATTTGTGATTGTACAGGACTTTAACAGTTCAAGGCTGTTGTAGATTTGGGATACAGGTTTTCCCATGCAGTCTGTGGTTGTGATGGGATTGTCCATTCCTGTGTACATAGAGGAAAATACTCCCACTGGCAATTTCAGATTCCTTATCAGAGGGAAAATCAGGCACTTCTTAGAGACAAACATACCTGGTACAACTAATGGGAAATGAATGGCAAAATACCCACAATCTATGCCACCAACAGGTTCAGAAATAACTTATCCTGTTTGTTTCTGGTTTTCTTCAGGAGGAAGAAACACACAAAGGAAATCTTCAAAGGTGAGTAAAACTTGCAGGGAAAAACCCAGCAAATGCTCAGCTCCCAGATGCTCTGCCAAACCACAGACCTGGGGCATAGCCATGCCACTTCCTAAATAGCCTATGATCCAGATTAATAGATTTACCCAGGGATTAATTTGTCTCAATATGCTTCTGTTCTACTCTGATTAACTTGGACCACATTCAGCTGTGCAGCAGAATGATCAAACTGTATGAAAGTGCATAAAGCTGCAGCTTACACTGAAGGTTGAATCTACCTTAGCAAGTACTATGAGGGTGGTGAGGCACTGGTACAAGTTGCATAAGGAAGCTGTGAATGGTCTATTTCTGGCAGTGTTCAAGGCCAGATTAGATGAAGTCTTGAGTGTCACTGGGTTTAGTGTGTGTGTCGCTGTCCGTGGCAGGAGGGTTGAAACTGGGTGATCTTAAGGTCCTTGGCAACCTGAACCATTCTATGATTCTATGAAGTAGTTCAGACCTGCAGTCATCAATACATAGAGGAATACAGTTAGTGCTGAGGACCTGACATACCCCTGCATGTCAGGGGTATTTTAGTTTGGACTAGTTCTGGTATCATCCCATGGGCTAAATATCCACCTAAGCCTTGAGTGCATTACTTGTGCTTTCCAGCTCACTTTCATCCCAAAGGAACCCAGCCCATTCTCTCTGAATTACCTTCTGATGCAAACCAGAGCATCTGAACAGCAGACCCACTTCAAAACCGCATTCCTGGTCTCACCTAAGTCCTTAATGTTGATGCACCCTGACTGCAGCTGGTGCTCTTGATTAAAAACTTGGTGTTATTTTACTGTATCCTGTGGATCACTGATATTTTAAACCACTGCTTGCTGAAACCTCACCCAGCTTGAGTTACCTCATTGTGCTGAATCTCAAAACTACACTCATTTGCATTTTTAAGTAGTCTCATTCAGAAAGCTGCCTTTTTGTTATTTCTGCTTAAAACAAAGCAGTAGGACGGCTCAGCTGGATGCTTGTGATTTGTACAAACTAGCAAAATGCAGGAAAGCCAAAATCCCACGGTTATCACACAGCAATTCCCTTTGGTTGAATTTTAGCACAAGTGCAGCTCACCAAACCATTTCAATGTAATGGCATCTAGGCTGGATGTCCCACATCACTACTCACCAGCTACGCAGCCTGGGCAACCTCAGGAATGGGGCTGGATTTGCTGATTTCCCAGCAAGTCAGAAAAACTCCACACTTGCTTTGAAAAGCATTCCTCATACTGTCACAAATGCTCACTTTCTGTGAATGGTGTATTTCTGAAATCCTGCTCCCATATTTCTACATTTCAGACATTTGCCAAGCAGTAATCCATGAGAAAGCAGTAAATTAAAACCTATTAATAACCCATGTGGTACTCTTAATGGCACATCAGGAATGCTCGAATTTCACAGCTATTTTAAGGGTAATAAAAGGGAACTTTAGTGAAAGAGACAGCTAATGTGGTTGTTATTATAAGCAGATAGTGAAAGTTGGGTTTTCTGGGTTAGTTTACTGCTGAAAATAAATCACTCTGTGAGTTTCCAAGCCTACGAGTGACACTCTCATGTTCCCCTCTCCAGGGCAATGTCCGTTTCTTCCATGTCAGAATTTCAGCGCCTGATGGATATTTCTCCATTCCTACCAGACAAAACCTTGCCTTCATCCAGCAGCAAAGATGACCTAACCCCTCCATTGTCTCCTGATGATTTGAAATACATCGAGGAGTTCAACAAAAACTGGGATTACAGTAACACTAGGAACCATGGTGGGGCCAGCGAGAAGCCTGCAGATGGCTGGGCAGAAAGGACAGAAATTGGGAAAGCTGGGAATGATCCCGCTTCAGATCCTTTCCAGGCATCATCATGGTACCTCACCACCAGTGTCACTATGACAACTAACACCATGACCAGCCCGGAGCACTGCCAGAAGCAGCCAACAAGGAGTCATGGTGTAACTGAAAAAATGGGAGTTCGAGTCTTTCACAGCCCACCGGTTGTCCGTAGGTTTGATAACTCAGTGATAAATGGTAGCGAAGGGAAAAACCAGGCTGAGCCAGATTTCCTGTTTTCTGTGACCAAAGCCATGGGGAATGTAGCTGAGACAAAAGGTGCTTCCTCGGATATGTTTGGAAGATGGTCTTGTGACCTGGCCAAGCATCGTAAGGATTTTCTGGAGAGTGGTCTTCATCCCATTGAACGTCCTATTTGCACTACTGTGGGCTTTGCCTCACCCTTGCACAACTTGGAGATGTCCAAAAATATGAGTGATGACATGAAGGAGGTCGCTTTCTCTGTCCGAAATGCAATACGCTCTAATTCAACAGAGCCTCAGTTTAAGGACACCGCGTGTCAAACCAATGGTATGAGAACGACAGGGACGCAGACCACCCAGACCATCAGTGTTGGCTTGCAGACAGAAACCCTGCGCAGTATCACCAGCAGTCCACACAAGTGTCTGACACCAAAGGGGGGGTCCACGCCTGTCTCTTCACCATCCAGAAGCCTAAGAAGCAGGCAAGTGACCCCCGTCATTGAAAAGGTCCAGGCTAAGTTTGAACGCACATGCTGCTCCCCCAAATATGGCTCTCCAAAGCTGCAAAGAAAAATCCTTCCCAAATCAGACCAGCCAAATAACCGGACTTTGCCTGGCACACCTCAGAAAGGATTCAGTGAGTCCGCTTGGGCTAGATCAACTACTACAAGGGAGAGTCCTGTCCACACCACTATCAACGATGGCCTCTCCAGTTTGTTCAACATCATTGACCATAGCCCCATCTTTCATGAGACCTTCCAAAAATGCCCCAGGTCTAGCAGCCGGTCCAGGTCAGCAGAACCCAGACCAGAACTGGGCCCAGTGCAGGAGCCATATACAAATGCCCGTGGCAGATCACCCAGTCCTCTCCGGTTGGGGACAGAGACACAAAAGGAAGAAGGGACTGAGGTGACAAGTATCAGACAGGACTTATCTGCTCCTCCAGGGTACACACTTACAGAAAATGCTGCCAGGATCTTGAATAAGAAACTTTTGGAGCATGCCTTAAAGGAAGAGAGAAGGCTACCTTCACACAGCCCACCAAATCTTAGCAATGACAACAGCACAGGAGAAATTGTCAAAGTAGATCCAGGGTCCATAGAGGTAATGAGTTTGTTTGTTTTTCCTCCTATAGCTAAATGCACTCTTCTTTGAACAAATGCACTGTGAGATCTCTTGCAGTCCTAGTAAGTATTTACAATGAATATCCTAGTCCTGTTGTGGTACCACCAGCGAGTTCCAGTCATGAAACTATTGGATTAGTCACTGAAGAACTCCTTAAAGAATTGAGTTTCTATCTTGACAGCTTATCGGGCTTGAAAGCATCAGAAGAGCTTTATCCTTTATAGGATAAAGATGCCTTTACAGGATAGAAATGGTTCTTCTCTGAATGACTGGGATAAGGCGCTTTTGTCACACCACATGTTACAGATGCTCTAGGGATTCTAGGTTTGAGTAAGTTTCTCTTTTATGGAAAGGTAGACTCTTCTACACAAGAATGAGTGTTTACAGGTGTGTGTGAAAAGGTTTCTTCAGTACCCTGAAGGGCTTTCTGCATACCTTTTCTGGATGTATCTGATAAAGTTTGGCTTGGGTCTGAGAATGTGATTAAATGGCATGATGTTTGGTACTGCCTGTTGCTGCCTCACAAAAGAAAAAGAATATATAGTCAACTAGTCTAAGCACATACCTACTTAGTGTTTAAGAACTCTTTATTGATATTTTGCTTTCAAGAGTGTAGCAATCACCTATCTCAGCAAGTATATGCAGGTATTGGGAGTCAGAGTCTCAGGTACAGTAATGTGTTAGAGCAACCAACAAACAAGACAGAGCAATGATGGACAAAAGCTTTCATTATCAGTGTCTAAGCCTCCTGTTTCTGTGCCCATGAAGGTGTTGCCCTGAGGAGGCCCAGAGGAGCTGAATTATGCCCAGCTCTTACCAGCACATGTTGCCTTTCTGGTACAGCACTGCAGTGCCATGTACCCAGCTGATACTCCCCAGGCCAGGGGCAGAAGCCCATCATCCTCTCTGCTCCATGCTGCCCCTTTAGCATCCTGATTGTTTGGTGGGCCCTGACCACAGGTCAGCAACTCCTCCTTGACCCCTGCACACCCCAGACATCCCACCTTGGCCTCACTGGGCTGACTCCTACCACTCCTGCCTTAAGATAGCCTGGGAAGGTTCCAACCCCAATTTCTAACTCAACATTTGGCTTGAAGGACCTTTCAGGCACCTGAGTGCTGAGACTTTTGGTCTGCAGTTTGCCTTGCACTAGTGAGGGGTTCTCAATGGACAATCAGTTCCTCCTTCGCAGGCTCTTCTCAGAGAACGTGATCTTTTTTGCCTAACAGAGAATCCAAAGCTGAGGATATATTCCTTATATGCAGTTTAAACAGATAGAAATAGGGGAGTTTGTACATAAATAATAGTGAATGGAAGTGGTCTTTATGCATAAACCTCAGAGTGAATAAAAGTGGAATGCAGCCTCATTTGTTTGAGCTATCTCTTCATTTTGTCCTTAGTTTTAAATACTAGGAATACACTACTGGTCCTTGTTAGAAAGTGTGTTGTATTCTTACAGGTTGAACTCCACTTTGCCTTCAAGGCATCCATGAAAACTCTAGATTTCCTCCTGCATCTTTTAAATGTCTCAGCAGATTCCAAATGCAGGTGAAGAGATGTCATCTCACATCATCATAAATCACTGCTGGCAAAGTACAACTAGCATCAGTACCTGAGTTTGATACCTGGAGAGGTATGGGTCAGTGTTGTTTAGCTAAAACTTGTTGACCATCAACCTGGCAGAAAATTGTTCTTCTTTATTAATTATCAATATCTTTCACCTTATTTTGTGAGTTCCAAACCTCAGAGCTGAGACTTGTTTTTCCTTGCAATACTTACTTGATTGTTATGCTCTTTGGATGGTACTGTCATTTTTCAGGAACATGTGTTGGAAAGGAAGGTGTTGGGCATTCACAGGAGGAGTTCAGCTTTCCCTCAGTGAGGTGATGGTCTGCAAGACGTACTTAATGGAGCATTGGTTTGCTGCTGAAAAGAAAACCACAAAAAAAGTTTCAACTCTGCAAATGCCTGGGGTTATTTATGGATTACATTGGCCACACAGATTACACTTTGTACAAATTCCACTTAGCACATTTTGTACAAAGCCAGGCACAGCAGTTCAGCTAATGATGATCTTGGAGGAAGCAGGCTGTGCCTGGGGCAGCTTCATGTCAGCCCTGCCCCTGCCACCCTCCCATAGATCCCTGCTCTGCTCCCCCCTCATCTGTTGGTTTCTGGCTAGGATAAGCACCTTCTTACTATCAAATGCCTTCTTGGTTTTGCATGGCGTGGTATATTAATGACTTTTAGTCTTGCATGGAGCACCTGTTGGTGGCTTTTCTTTAATTTGACCTTCTGACTGGTTTAGTTACAGAATTTCATCTTATTTTCCTGCTGCAAATAAGAAATCTAGTTCATATATATATTTATATGCTTACATACATATATATGTCTGCAAGTGAATGTATATGCATACATGGTAGTAATAACTTTGCATTTTCTAAGTTGCCCAAAGCCGCTTACAAGCAAATTTATATCCACCCAGTGTAGCCTACTAGTGTCTTATCCTACTAACTGACTAAAGCACTCCTTTATTTGCATATCATGGGATTAATAAATATTATTATTAGAAATGCAGCTTAGCATTACTCAACTAATGGCATAAGACCTGTGTGGACCTTTTTTCCCCCATGACTATCAAGGCTGTAAATCATGGAGGTTACACAAGAGTCCTGGAAGTGGGTCAGACCCATTTCTAGAGTCAGCACTGTAAAGACCATCCACACAGACCCACAGAGGAGAGGGCAGCTGCTATGTCCTCTGCTCGCCAGGGCAGAGCAATTGCCACACACTTGCCACTGAACCGTTCAGCATAGGAGGGGGAATGTTAAAAAGAAAGGAAGTCGTTGCCAGAGTTAAAGGGCTTTTGATTTAGTTTTAGTCTCCCATCCAGCGTCACTGTTAAATAGGATCAAGGGAGAAGGGTGAAGCAAAGGACTCATGAAAACTGAGCAACATACGCATGAGCAGCGTGAGGAACATGAGCAACATAAAATATTGGTCACCTTTTTGCTTTTTAAAGATTTCCAAAACAGAAATTCTATCTTGAAATCAAACAAAGGGGGAAACAATATATAGCTTTATTCCTCTTTCATAGAAATGTGGGTTTTCCCTATCCCTACCAAGGTTGGCAAACTGTATCAGATGTGTTTCTCTGCTGAATAGAAATGTTTGGTTTGTTTGATGCTGTGTCCACTTCTGAGACTGTGCTAGGATTGTAAAAGGTTGGTTTGTTTGCTTCCTTCCTTTCTAAATCTTTTTCTACTAGTGGCTTGTCTTTTATCTTTGATTATTAGTTTCCCTGTGATAACAGCGGTAACATGATCTGAATGGGGAGTAACACCTGGAGCCTTCTTCCTTGCCGACATGAAATCTTCACTTTAAAAACATAATTGATTAAACCAGTTCTTTCCAACATACTTGCTTTCTTTTTCTTTTCTGTCTGTTCTGTCCAGAACCAAACTGTCTTATTAACTGCCCCCTGGGGACTCTAACCCTGCCTGCCTCACTGCTGTAAGTCCTTTCTACCTTGTTTCCAGAGCTTTCCAAGAGCTGTCTTTTTTGAACGTGTGTGTTAACGAAGGGAAACAAATGACCACAGCTCCAGAGGTATCAGCATGCACCAAACGTCTCTGTGGGGTCCTTTGGATGCAACAATCAGGAAGCACTCAGGATAGGAGCCCATCTGCTGTCTCCTGTGGCAGCACGGGCTGTAGAAAGGTCACAGTTCAGTCAAACTTTGTGCTGTTGGGTTTTTCTGTAAAACTTCAAAAAATTGGCCAAATTTAAGACCAACATAAAGCTATGTAAAAACACTGTGGGGGAGGGGATTCAGATGTATAGGAAACTTCACAAAATCACAACATCATAGGATAGTTTGGGTTGGAAGGAACCTTCAAAGGTCATCTAATTCCAACTCCCTGCAATGGGCAGGGACATCTTTAACTAGATCAGGTTGCCCAGAACCACATCCAGCCTGGCCTCAAATGTCTCCAGGGATGGTGATTCTTATTACTGTTTTGTCTACACATACATAGCACTGCTCAGGGCTCCTGACTGCCCTGGGGTGCATTCCCTCTGGCCATGGCTACAGCAGCAGGTGGAGGGGGCTGAGGACGGGACTCCAGCACCAACCCATGGCTGAAGGCCACCTTTGCCCATTAAGCTGTTCCCAGCCCAGTTGTGGCCATTGGCTGGGGATGCCCCAGCAGAGGAAGGGAAGAAGCTTTGCAGACATGAGCTGTGAGCATCCACTCCACCTCAGAGCCAGAAAGCTCTTTTGTTTATTTATTAATACAGGCATAGCCATGGTGGCTGACAGCCTGTGTCAGGAAATAGCTAGAAACTAAAGCTGAAATCATCTTTCCCATTTTCAATGGCCAGGCTCGGAAGTGCTGCTGCCTGTCCACCCACAGCCCCCAGCAACCACCAAAATAAATTACTCACAGGACATGAATGTTTTTTAAAACATCTGTAGCTATGACAGCTACATGTGGTAAGTGAGGAGGAGCTTTCACAGACCGTCCCAGACATTTTCCTTCTCATGGTTAGATTTCCATAGCAGAGGAGGCCATGCTGCAGGTGGAGGTGATGGACTCAGCAGCCAGCACGTTATAAGAATTATGCTGGCAGTCACTTGTTGGCCTTGGAGCAACATCCATTGCCAGCACAGCCTTGTGTTGCACTGGGCATGTGTGTATCACAGATAAGATGAGCTTAACCCTGCCATTCAGTAAAAGCTGACCAGCATCTGCAGGCGTGCTGAAGAGAGGCTTTTGAACTGAGAGGCAGCAGTGGAAATAAATTTTGTTATCTCCATGCTGACTCTCAATTGCTGCTATGAAACTAGGATAAAGCACCCAGAAGCAAGCAGGGCTATAGAGATATCATTTTAAGCCACTGTTTAGAAGAAAGAAGCTAAGACAAAACCCATAAATCCCATAGCCTCAATTCACCATGTTGTACTGCCTGTGCATGTTGCTGTGCATATGGATTTCTCTTAACAAATCTGAGTCTAGTGACAGCTTTCACAGACCATATGTTGCCCCAGGCGCAATGGGATAAGGTGAAGTAAGGACACAGAGTCGCTCTTCTTGTTAGCACAGATTTATATTTCAGCCTCACTGTTGTTTTAGCAAAGGTTGTTGTGAAGTTTATGATGCAGAGATGGGGCAGTGCAGGTCTAGGCTCTATAGTCCCCTGACCAGCTTCTGCAGTGGCTCACTGATCTTGTTCTCTGCAAGCAGCAAGGGCAGATGAGCACAGCTCTGGCTCAAGCAGCATTGTGCGACTGTAGATCACCCTATAGGCTGCATATTGGCCAAAGACACCAAGGTTCACCCTTCACAGAGGCCTCCGCAAGCCTGACAATGCCCTCTAGCCAAAAACTGTGCATGCACAAGCTCCATTTCCCATACTGTGCCTTCAAAACTGATCTTTCCATCATGTAGCATTCATGTTTGTTCCTCCCACTGCAACAGAAAAGTTCAATGGTGTATCACCTTGTTTGTTCACTGCCAATCACATCATGTTACCTACTCCAGTATTCTCCATCCCTAGTCACGTTTCTACTTCTCCATGGGAAATAGTGCACTGAATCCTTTCCTTCCTCTTGTATTGTTCTACTGCTGCCTTGGTTTCCCTGTGCTTTAACCGTGCCAGAGCTTTTCCTTTGCACTGTATCATTTCTGGTCTCTGTCTTCATCTATCACTAGTTTGCATTCTGACTTTGAAACTTGTTTTTATTGCACTCTCCTGTCCTCCCAATGACTGCTCCTCAGTGTACACATTTCTATACATTGACAAACTCCTCTGATTTGCTTTTATAAATCACAAAATCTGCAGAGAAATACAGACGTTCGGCTTTGGCACTGCAAGACAGACTTGCTCCCACAATTACTCATCTTGATGTAAGGAGCATTCTGAGCAAGGCAGGAAGCCTAGCTGTACAAAGAACAAAGTCCATAAATACTAGAGGCAATTAGTGCCTTAGTGCCAGGGAGAAAAATGTCAACTGCAGATTGCTTCTAATCACAAAGGCAGGCTAACCGAGCCTGAGCAGTGGAAAGTTGGTGTAGGAATGAAATTCCATTTTCTTCCATTTCTGTGAATGTCATCTTTAGCATACAGTACCACTGAATCCCATAATTCAGGCTTCAGCAGCTGGCAGTAACAAGTGATGTTTCAGGAGATGTAACCTGTAGGTGAGCCTCATCTTTAATCCATTTGGAGATCATAAGTAGTCCTATAGTCATTATTTTGCTGCTAAGAACCCTTTCTGGCATGTCAGTCTGAACTCTGAAGCAATGAAGCAGGCAAAAAGAGTCAGTGGCTGATTTTCAACACACTTGCAAATGCCAAATCTGGCCCTTTAATGCCTGGTCAACATTTAGAGCAATGTGATGAACAGTGGATTTTCCTGAGTTATCATGCAAATGTACTTTTCAGCTCTTCTCTTTCTAGCACAAGGAGAATTAGCAAATGGAAGTTTGTCAGCTACTCCAACTCATCCCAGACCTCTTTCTTTTCATTCTCTCCTTACCTGTTCCATATATCACGGACATACATGCAGACCCCTGGAGCCCACACACAGCCAGGTGTTCGCTGCTTGCTTTTGTCCCACAACATGACAGATGTTTAGCTTCAGTTTTAATTTCTTGTTTCCTAATTCTTTGCGCATCCAGATGGCCTCTAATGCAAGTCACTAACCGCTGTTTTGCTCTCTTGGCTGCCAAGGAACTACCTTGTTCTGCACTAGCCCCGTCCCTCCAACCCTGCTTCTCCCGGCCAGAGAGACCAGCGAACCGGCGCCCACCGTCGCGATGGGCTTCACATTCCCCTACTGCCTCACAGTCGCAGTCCACCGGAGACCTGACTTCCTCGGAGGAGAGCGGAAGCAAGGAGCCACTGGCAGAGACCCCCAGCCAGGGAGGCGAGCCGGCCTGACTCCATACGGGAATAGGGGGGCTGTGACTCGTCTCCACCAGGTCACCTGCCAGCCGTCTCTGCCGCCAAGGAGAGAGGTCCGCTTGGAGAGGTCAAAGAATGTTCTCAGACACAGCTGCTGAATGTCCGACCTGGGAAATAGAGGTGTTTCTAGAATGAAACAGTTAATGTGCCTGTAATAACTTAATTTTTTTCATAGCTGAGAAAACTATTTTTGTCTCCATCTTTTCTACATACAGTATATTAACAAAAAAAGAAAAAAAAAAGGGGGGGTGTTAAAAATGATTTAAAGTAAGATTTAAAATAAAATGTAAATTAAGGTTTAAGGGAATTTGAATACGTGCTCGCGCTCTCTCCAAATACTGACTGCCTTTTGGTTATATTTGCACTGTTACGTTTTCAGTTTTGGTTTGGGATTCTTTGGGTTTGTTTTTTTATTTTATTATTATTTTTTCATGTAAAACTAGGGTCTTAAGTTAATTTTATTGTATTTTAACGTCAGTGTTACTGGTTTTTAAGAGTAAGGATCTTAAAGATGCTTCAGCTCTCTGAAATGATACCTTTTAAGTAGTGAAGAAGGCCATTAAGCTCGTTCACTAGACTTGTATTAATCGAAATGGAGGGGAACACAGGTAAACACATGAAAAAGTGGAAAAAAAAAGAAGAAAAAAGAAGAATGCCTCAGAAAGTCTTATGGAGTTAGCTGTAAAATGCACCTACAATACTTGACTTGCATGCCTCTGGGTCCTCGCACTTTAGTGCATGTACATACTGCTACTGTACCATCACATAAATGTGAGTCAACCTGTTTCGCTGTGATATTGTTGTGAATTTACCCGTACTGTACTTTTATTGTTGGTATTCTCGCATTGACTATACAAAAAGAGTTTTTAAATTATTGTTAGCAGTGCAACTGGCAATGTACAGTGTTTACTGAGAACTCCCTTCGTTTTGGGAAAACCATGGAGATCTCTGGGCATCCTAAATTGTGATCGGTCTTGTTTAAGAGTCTGTTGGAGACCATGTGAAGTGGAAATAAAACCCTCAGTATTTACAAGCTGTTTGAGTGCTTTGTGGTGGTTTTTTGTGATGGTACTTCCCAGTTTCATTTAGCTGGGGAAGAAGAGTCCCAGACTCCTCCTTTAAGGGAAGAAAAATGATTCTTTATATGAAATAAATAATGGTCAAGCCAAGTATTGTGCTGTGCTCCACACACTACTGTGAGCACTGGATGAGGCCATGGGGAGCCTTCTAAATTCCCTCACTGAACTCTACAAAACAGATGTTCGCACAGATACTGGGACCCATCTTCTCAGTTCCTCTGAGGCTGTTGCTTTCAGTCATTCATGGGAGTGAAAACTGGCCAGCTAAACACAATACCAAAAGTATGACATTTCCAGTGTTGATTCAAGCTTATGTCTCATCTGTATTGCACACAGAGACCAATAAAACCAGGACTTTTGTGAAACAGGTGGCTAACACTGAGAAGTAAATGCGGCTGAGAATTCATGCACTTCCGAGAGGTGGAAGCCTCTCAAGCTACTTTGCCTGGGACCATCTGTTTGGCCACATGCTTTCTCTGGGAGCCCCAGAACTGCTCTGACTAGTTATCCTATCACTGAACTGGCTCGTTCCTCTTCAATTTCCTTTGCTGAGGCTTTCAGGGGCTTTTCTGTTGAAGTGCACCATCTGGGATCCCTAGAATCCTTCCTGGTTAGCTCTGTCAAGAGATAAGCCCCTCACATCCTGTCCTGCTGTGTTGTGGCCAGCTTTCTAGGAACTTTAATTCAGCTGTTGGATGAGAACAAACTCCCTAGCTCCCAAATAACAGCCAGTTGAGGTCTGATTTCTCTTGTATCAGTTAGGGCCATGGCTATTAACCCACTGTCAAAAAGCTCACCTGTGGGTGACATGTTGTCCAGAGGATCTGTGGCTGCCCCATCCTTGGCCATGTTCAAGGCCAGGCTGGATGTGTCTTAGAGCTACCTGGTCTAGTGGAAGGTGTCCCTGCCCATGGCAGGGGGTTGGAACTGGATGATCTTTAAGGTTCCTTCCAACCTAAACCCAAAAGCTGGATTGGACTTTTAATGATGCAAAGAAAATCAAGGTGACTGATCTGTGGCTTTGATGCCAGAAAATGGTATTTGCCTTTCAAATCAAGGATATACCAGCCTGCAGAATTAGCTGCTGGCCATCCTGTGAGGATAAGCAGCTGCCTGTGGCTTGACAGGTAAAGTGCTTGTGGAACAGCAGGACTCACTGAAACAAAGCAAGACAGCAAGCAATAGCAAATAGAAATTCTGTGGACCATCTTAGAAAGAATTACATTAATTAAGTATTATTTTTCTATTCTAATTAGCAAATACAGTGATATTGACAAATATCATGTTTCTACTGGCTCACTGGAAACACCAGCGCTTTTATCTTCCAATATTGCTGCAGGTGGGGCTGGGGTATTCCCTCCTGCCCCCAATTATTCAGACATGCTCTATAATTAATTAAATAAATAATAAAATAAATGAAATCATAAATAACCATCTAAGGTTATTTTAAAAGCTTCTAGGGGAAAACGAAAAGCCTTTTAATAAGGTCTGCAGCACACTCAGTGTCTGTGGGGTATCTGAATTATTGCCTCATGGATAATCAGGGCAGGAGAAGCTTCACAGATTGCCACATGAATTAGTGTAAGGGGATATGAATGCATCTGTCACAGCTTTCCCTGATGTGGCTGAAACAGATAGCTGGATTTCACTATAGGGTTTGTGGTGCCTTAGATGATGATCTTGGGATATCACCCAGTCCTGCAACACAGCAGGGATCAGGAGCAGGACTGTGATCCATGGCATCCTTCCCGGTCCAGCCAGCTTTCAGAATGAAAAGGGTGTTGGGTACCCCTTCTTCCACAGAGCTGCAGTGTTCATGTGGGCACCATGAGGGGGAAAAGTCACCCTTCTGCTTTACTTCATGCCTCTCCACAGTCAGATGCCCCCCAACATGCTGCCCTACCTACCCTTTACACACCAAGCAGGCCACCAGTAATGCTGTACATCCCCTTAACTTACCTACCCCAGTCCACAAGAAAAGACCCAAAACCGGACAACATGGCAACATCACATCTGTGCTGTGCCTCAGTGTCTGGACAAGGACTGGGCTTGGACCAACTTTCCCCACCACCCTTTTCCTCACATCTCTCTCTGCACAGAGGAAATCTCTGTACATATAGAGTATCCCAAGGCATGCACCTTCTCCCCGACACTTCCTTCCCTGGGTACCTGGAGCAGTCATGCTCCCTCATGCTCTCTTTGGAGGTACCACATCTTTTGCTTTCTCCCTGTTCACCTGGTTTGACTTCCTTTTATGTAAATCACTGCAACCTGCTAGAGTGTTGTTAAGCTTTTGAGTACGTATAATTTTCATATGAAATGACAGTTAATGTTTTCAGTCTCCACATAGAGACTGCTTTCTGGAGAGGCTTAATGGCTTTAAGCAAAGTCAGCTTCCCTTCCCCATTTATCATCTTATCCATTTTGCAGGAGGAGTATGAGACATTCTGCCCTCAGGTTTGGGTGAAAGAGATTACTGCCCTGCTATAGATGTCTCTAGAATAAAAACCTACCATCAGTTGCTGAAAAATACCAGGTTTTTCTAACAGAGCAGATTTAGGACTTCTCTCATTCTTTTCTTTTCTTTGGGGGGGGGGAGGGGGTGTTTACAAACACCTCCTGGAGGCCAATCTCAGCACCCTCTAACAAAATGTGAGAAATCCTGAGAGCGCTTGGCAGGATTTAGCAGCTGAGGGAGGGCTCCACAGGCTGCTCAGCAATGCCATTGCAGCCTCTCATCCTGGAGTTGTCCTGAAAAGAGAAGGTGCTCCCTATGGAATAACTGGAAGCAAACGTGAGGCTGGGGCTGCACAGATCCAAAGCAGCTCCTCAGGTATCCCTGATTTGGCAGCCATCAGTTGCAGGTTAGAGCTGCAGGAGGTCAAAAGGTGGGTTTCAGCAATGCTTCCCTTCTGGGACAGGGCATCCACTTTCCTGAGTTAGTCTGGCACAGGGTGATGGGCTGAGAGCTGAGGAGAGAAGGTCATGGAACAATAAAATAATAAAACCCCGGTGTACTTGGCAGCTGCAGGCAGATGGAGATCTGAATGAGAAGAAGAAAGAAGAGAGTTTGGACATCAAGTTTTATATGTCTCTTGATGGCAACAAGCCTGGCAAAGCTATGTAAGTGGATACTGCACTAAAAGGGAAAAGCAATGGCTAAGCTATGGAATGTGAATCATATTAAATGCCAACAACAGCAGTTTTGGTTTGTCCTTTGAAATCCCTATATATATATATTTATATTTTTAATATATCTTAAGTGGATTTTGTAATCCCTACAGTAAGGCTTTAGAATAGGTTTACACAGAAAAATGTCATGGACTCAGGTATCCTCCTCTTCCTGCTTCTCTACCCAGCTGTGATCCCTCTGGATTAGGCTTCAAAAGAAAGAGCTGAGGGTAAGTGGACAGGCTCATCCCACAGGCATTTCTCAGCAGGCACCTCTTTGTCACTAAGCTGGATGGAACCAACTTGGCTACAAAACACTAAACCCTGCAGTAACAGGCAATGGGGCACAATTCTGGGGTGATGAAAAAGTTCCCATTTTACCTAGGAGAGGAGTGGTCCATGTATTTTTGTTACTAAGAACTGCAATGCTAAGTGCTTAGCAATTACAAACATAAATCTCATTGATTTTCTGCCCAGGGAAGAGACTCAAGTAACTTAAGAAATTTTGGGAACTTTCATCACAAGTCTCTTACTACAGTGTGTTTGTCTGTAAAATATGGCCTTGATCCCTGATGTTGTATGAGAGAAGACATGTATTGTGTTGTTCCTCATTCGATTTTCTGCACGCTGCATTGACAGGATAATAAAAAATATACTTTGCATATATGAATGAGAGGAAGAACAATAAAGGCCATGATTTTGTCACAGCTATTTCCATGACAAAACCAAAGACTATTTTCTTAATACAATCTCACTGTGTTTGTCATGGAAATCACATCTTAGACAAAAAAATCAAAGTCCTGACTTCACAAATTATCTATGTTCCACTGAGTCCATGACGCCTCTGACAACACCACAGCTTCACTACATACACATAAAATGCAAGTTAAAATATTTTACAAGCAACTTCAACGTTTTACAAATAGGAATTTATGTGCAAACTAAAAAAAAAGGCATATTAAATGTATTTTTTTATAAAGTAGTAGGACCATGAAATATCTGGGAATAAAACAGTAATAAAAAGTCAGAGAAGACAGACCTACCCTCTGGGAAGCAGTGCCCTGAACTGTGTTTGGTAAATAAGGGGCCTGATTCCAATGCCCCAAGGAGTAGCCCTGGGCCTGTGGCTTGGCTGTAGCAAGCCTCAAGTTGTGCTACTGTGCAGGAGGCCTCACAGACCTTGCCCATCTATAACATTGACAGCATCTCTCAAAATCAGCCCACATTTGACTGACAGGGAAACCCCAAGTTGATGGAGCTGTAGCTGTAGCTGTTCTGTGTCAGTTTTCCAACCAGCCCCCAAGTCTTCAGCAGGATAGTGAGACTTGCCAAGCGGTGATGTCCTGAAGAACACAGTGACACCCTATGGAGGAGAAACAGCGGGATGTTATTTCCTGAAATACTCAACCTTTCTCACACAAAGAACAGAAGCAAATTTATTTACTCTGAAACTGCAGCACTATGGTGCATCACCTCCTCATGCACATGGGCTACTTTTACTCACCAAATAATTAGCGCATCCTCCTTGCGCAGAGCTAAATAACTAAATATTTCCTTGCTTAGAAGAATTTGTCTGAGCTCTTGGTCAGCAGGTCTGGGTTAGGTGACCAGGAGTCCTCCTGATTCATATCAAACCTTCCTAAAGAGCCAAGAGAACCTTCACTCACTGCAGACCCTGGCCCACTGCTTAGCCACCACTGGCTTCCAGATCCAGAACTAGTCCCACTACCAGGGATTCTGGTTTCTCCTGCTGGGGCTAGTTACCCTGAAATCACCCCAACACCAGCATGGAAGATCCCTCTGGTGCTGGTTCTTCAGGTTAAGCAGGAGCAACTCTGAAATCCAAATAGAGGCAGGATGGGAAACAGAGTAAGGAACTAGCCCACTGTTACCTTAGGCCACTCCTGACCTGAATGGAAAAAAAACAACCACCCTACATCAAAATTAAGTTACCATTTGAGCTACTTAGCAAGTTAACTAAATTTACCATGACCTACATACCAGATAGCACTGGATATGTGGAAATACTTCTTTCTGTGGGAGTCAGGTCACTCAGTAAAATCTAGTTTAAAAATCCATACACACTTTCCTGAAGCCTTCATCAGTCTTACAGCAGAGAACAGCTATCTGAAGAAGCTGTGAGATGTTTTTAACCTTGACATCCATTAGGTCAGGCCTGCAATGATTTTAGTCTCTTGTCAGGGTATCAGACAATGCTGACAGATGAACTTATTAAGCTGGGTGCATATTGCAGTGCAGACACAGTAATTACAGCCTAGAAACAATCATTTAAATAGAAAATAATGCATTGCACGCAGGAAGTTCATAGCCAGCTGCCTAGAGGCAGCACCTCCACAGCTACTGTGCAGAAATAAAGCACATCAGGCAGCACATTGGGTATTAAAATTTTCTAAAAGTACGTCAGCTGAAAAGCAACCACTCACAAACAGCAGATATAGTTGGGGAAGATAAAACAATTAAATGTATATATTGAAAAGAGTCTCCTAAAGAAAAAGATGCATCTATCTATCTATCTATCTATCTATCTATCTATCTATCTATCAATCTATCCACCTATCTACTCTGCTCTCGTGAGACCTCACCTGGAATATTGTGTGCAGTTCTGGTGTCCTCAACATAAAAAAGACATGGAGCTGTTAGAACAAGTCCAGAGGAGGGCCACGAGGATGATCAGGGGACTGGAGCATCTCCCATATGAAGACAGGCTGAGAGAGTTGGGGCTGTTCAGCCTGGGGAAGAGAAGGCTGCGTGGAGACCTCATAGCAGCATTCCAGTATCTGAAGGGGCCTATAGGGAGGCTGGGGAGGGGCTGTTCATTAGGGACTGTAGTGACAGGACAAGGGGTAACGGGTTCAAACTTAAACAGGAGAGGTTTAGATGGGATATAAGGAAAAAATTCTTTCCTGTGAGGGTGGTGAGGCACTGGAATGGGTTGCCCAGGGAGGTTGTGAATGCTCCATCCCTGGCAGTGTTCAAGGCCTGGTTGAATGAAGCATTGAGTGACATGGTTTAGTGTGAGGTGTCCCTGCTTATGGCAGGGGGGTTGGAACTAGATGATCTTAAGGTCCCTTCCAGCCCTAACTATTCTATGATTCTATCATCTATCATCTATCATCTATGTTTAAAACAGAAAGTCTACTTTCTTTGTTTTATACCTAGTTATTTCTATGTATACACAGCGGTAAAACCAGACCCTTATTGATAGTTTCTTTGCATAGCCTATATAATGGCCTCTTCCAAAGCAAAGTGGAAGATATGTCCTTCAGACCAGCACTGAAGCTGACCAGCTGGATCTTCCCACACCTCTTAGCATCTTTTTCTACCCCATGCAGCATCGCTCCATTTTTAACCACAGACTGTTGCAGCGCTGGTATTTGTAAATAACAATGCTGAGTCACCAAACAATATCTGCTCTGCTGTTTTTAAACAGTATTTGTGTATAAAAGATCAGCTGAGATTAAGAAGATAAAGACAATGCAGAGCTTTAGAGACAAGTTAAATGGACACTGAAAATTGGCTTTTAATCTGCTTAGGAAGTCTTTGTGATTAAAGTCTGGCATTTTTTTCTGTGCTAATGAAGGACTGGGCAATGGCCCGTTCTGTTGTTGTTGCTTTTCATTCTAAATCATTTGCACAGGTAAACTTTGATTTCCTTTCCATATCCATGTGATCAGAGGAAGCATACAGACACTATTAAAAGATGTATACATTGGCTTTCAACCTCCATCACAGCGAGTTTCCTTTTTCCAGCAGGCATCTGAGTTTGCTACCCTGTATGTAAACCTACTTTGGATGCATGCTTTATGCAAATAAGCTTTAGTGAGCAGCAGGCCGCGAGCTAGCACATACATCAAGTAGCATGTAAATCTTTCCCCATTGAAGACATGGTTTTTAGCGTGCCACTGGATTGTAAAAATGTAAAACATCTGTCAAATACTGTATTGGTATGGCATGGGGGCTCTTAAACAACCACTCGTTAGACTAACAGAGTATATGCTTTGCAAAACCTTCTCTGAGGCACCTATACCCTTAGTGGTGCATTCAAAAGCCATGAGAAAGAACAATTAGTTCTCCTGATGCTTTACAGTGGATTTGAAAACAGAGGAAACAGGCATGGATCTCAGTTTAAACCAAGTTTACTGGAGCTCAGTGATTGACCGGATTTTCTAGCAATTAATTTTAGGAACAAGATAAAAATAATATTAAAAAGGTGCTACTGTCCACTGGAAGGTATTGGAAAGCCCAAGTGCAACCTGGTTTGAACTGCATTGCACAGGGGGGTATCACTTGAGTTAGGGCTGCCCTCAGTTAAGGTGGTGTTTTCCAAAGGAGAAATGGAAACGAAACATTATGTTACATATGAAATCAAAGAGGTTTTGTGTGCTCATCCTCTCTGAAAATGTGGTTATAAGAAACAGACACCTAAGAATAATTTTCTTTCTTCTATTTAGTCCTGCCACACTTACCCCTTCAGTATTCAAATGCTGCCATGGCATGGTTTAATAAGCAGCATGACTAACATCTGTCCCATAATTTATTTACTCATCCTCTCCCTCAGGAAAGACCCATGTGCAGTGCAGACTGCTTTTATTATGTATACATACAAAGCCATACTTAATTAAACAAGCACACACATGTCCACGTAAGTTTGTCAGAGAGAGCAAGATGAAAGCAAAGGTACCTCATATCTAGGGCAGGGAGTGCTGGGGTTTATGCAGTGAGAATGGGGAGGCTGGGGCGAGAAAGGGCCAAAAGAAGGTGCTGCCCAGACATGCCTTGCCCTTCTCTTGGATAAAGCATGGCTGTGCTCTTGGCATAGCACTGCTGTGGCACATAATCTTTAGTAGCATATACAACCTGGTGACCAGTGTAACTGAGTGGTTATGGAAAATCTGAAGTCTTCCATGAGTTTTAGCTATAGCTGCTACATATAGTGCCCAGTATAACACAGAGCCAAGGAGCTTGGCCAGTAATGATGTACCAGGATTTCTTCAGACAGCTTTAAAAAGCTTTGTCTATGCTACAGCACTGTATTTTACCAGGAACTTGGTTTTATATTGGTGACAGTATGTCTGTGCAATACTATTATGCTGCAGCAACCTGCAGAAAAAGAAGCTATTTCCTTAGTACAGGAAGAAACTGGGGTACTAATTAAATTTGTGCAAGTAAAGGCAGGAGAAAGGAATTTCTTTGTCTCTCTGTTTCTGGCAGTGAGAGAAACAGATTTACAAGGTGCTTTATGGAACTTGGTCTCTTTGAACAGGTAAAATCCATTGCCATTCAGGAAATATATTAATGTAGTAACGGTGCTATGCAAACAAAGATCCACTTCTAGCTATTTTCGTAGTGCATGATGGATGCCCTTTAGTTGGCTGTGCCATGTGACTGACGACAGGAGTGCTCTTGACCATTTTTCTAGTGATGTGTGGTCTCTATGAAGATGTATTTGTATTTTTTTAACCTGGATGGCACATCCAACAGTGGAAAAGAACTAAGCCAGAGAGCCTGGCACGTTTCAGCAAGAGGGGTCAGGCAGTATCACAGCAACAAGTGACAGCTAACATGAGAAACTACAACTGTTCATCCAATTTCCAGGAGCCAGGATGAAAGGCCCAAGCCACTAGCACTCAGCAGCACTGTGTCTCACTTTCAGCCTCTTTTCAAAGTACCCACCTGAATTTGATAGTGTTTTCTTTCCTCAGATCCTATATGAGGCCAGACAATACTTCTGCAGTCATTTGTTTCTTAGGAACATATAGCAATTTGCTTTCTCTTCTGTGGCAGTTGGTGGTTTGTCAGCTGTGAAACGGAGGCTTTTAGAAGTTAAATGGTTTATATAATGATGTGCAGCGGAGCTTGGAAATCACCCCATTCCTGCCCCTTCCTGGGCTGAGTTGAGTTCAGTAGGCTGCCTTTGCAGGTACAGCAGATCAACAGCAAGGTTGAATAAAATCTTCCACATCCTATGCACTTTTCCATGAAGAAGGAGCCATCAGACTAGAGAATGTGACCTGCAAGAGGAGAGCATCCCTCAGGTCTCTTCATACTGCCAAGCATTTTAGTTGATAAATGCCTTAAGAAAATTACTGAGACACTTCTTATGCTGCCTAAAACTTAACCAGCAAGAGCAACAAGGCATTACAGCCCTGGGTATGGCCTCCAGCCACAGCAAGGGAACTGTAGCCCTGCACTGGGCTCCTCTGGACTGCATTAGTGAGGGCAAAACTGCCCAGAGACCAGCTCTGGGTGCTGTTGGGTACCCTCCACAAAGAGAGCAGCACTGACTTCAAGGATCCTAGCTATGGGCTTTCTGCTGGCTGCCTCACTTATAGCTCTCCAGAGCCCAGAGGAGGACCTGCATCCCCCCAGGCTGCTGCACTGCATGGTCAGCACACAAGGCAGAGTGGAGCAAAACGAGCCCAGCAGCTGCAATGCTGCATGCAGATATTCACAGATCTGCCTGCATTTCCTGCTTTTTCCAAGAATGACAGCACAAAATAACAGCATCATAAATGCCACGTTTCAGCTGATTTCCAACCTGGGAGTGTGAAATGTGCATGTGCCTGAACCACTACTGTGGAAAACACCTTTCAGTTCTAGCCAGCATGTTTGAGGACTTCCTGAGAGTTGCAGGTGGCACTCTGCCATATTTAGGGATTTAAACACAAATAAGAAATGGTGTCACTGGTGAATGAGGGGCATGGATCCTCATGAAAATAAAGTTGCTTACAGGCATGTCACAGACTGATGGTGACATCAGTCTCAAAGGTGGCACTGGCCTTCTGCCATTGCCTAGAACAACAAAAGGCCAGCTTGGCAAGAAGCAGGGACATCATGTGGATCTGTTTGTATAGCAAGTATGGTGCTGTAGATTGGGAAAACGAAATCTAGCACTATCTCAATCCATTTCTTTATGCTTCCTGCACTGAGGGTGGGACTAGGCCTGGGTTTAAAACAAAAAGGAGGAAAAAAAAGATAAAGGTCAGTTGTGTTTAATGTCACATTTAACTCTGTGGGTGGCACCAAGTTCTGGTCTGTGCCTGCTTGTGCCCAGAAGCTGTGCATATATTCTTTTACAATGGGAACCAGTATAGCAAAGCAGCTGCAATAGGCTTTTATTGTGATGCTGAAAGAGACCCCAGCACCTGCAGGGCACTCTGTCTTCCCAGTCCCATACTTATGCAGCTCACTGGGGCCTGGCATGGAAAAGGAGGATTCATGTAGTGCCTGTTGTCTGGCGAACACTGTGAAATCACTCCAGGTTTGACTGTCTGGGCACTAGATTCCTCCAGAGAGTAATGGTGACAAAGCCATTCTTGGAAATCTAGTGCTGTTCTAGGAAATGAGGGAAGTTTGTTGTAGCAATATCAAAGCATCAAATAATTGCCTTCAGACATTCTTAATAAAGCCAGGTTTCAAAGTCAGGGTGCAATTTCAATTTTAAAAGGTAAAGCTTTCTGAATAATCCTGATATGTTTATGACGAAGCAGTTATGCCATCACAACCATATTCTCCTTTAGCATCAATAGGAGCCTGCATGCTGCCTTGACCGATGAGGAGGGCAGAAAGGTCACAGTTTTAGAGCACTGTTCATTATCACATCTAATTTTACTCAGTTTATTAATAACTGATTTTACCCCAATCCTCTCAAATGTTACCCTCATGTTTTGTCATAATTCTTTGAAGTTTTAAACCTTCAGATTACAGACAGAAACAACAGGAGACACAGAGTATTACAGATCAACTCTTCCTCTCCTCATGTGATTCAGTAACTTGGGCCAATTACACTGCTTGGGCTCTAGAAGTACTGGTAATTCTGTAATCCCTCCACAGAAGTAGGTTCCCCTGTCTTCCTGGTATTGGGCACTGATTCTCCATCCTGCATGTACCTAAAACACCCAGGGATTTAGCAAGAGGATATGAGATCAGACTCTGGTGGTTTACAGAGGATAAAGAAATCTTCTCCTGCTGGGCCCCCAGCTGGCAGCATTTATGGCACCTATCCAGCTCTTATGGCAAATCTATTGCTGTACCAGAAACAGAGCCCACCCCCTGCTCAGGACAAGCTGCAGTATAAGGCAGGACACAAAGCTGCTTAGGTGCGAAGGACAGCACTTCACAGTGCCTTCAAGATTTGCATCCAGACTACTCACCAAAGGTGTTGTACTCCATTTTACATTACATTTGAAAAAAGACTATATAAGCTCTGCTCTGTGTCCAGATAAACAGGAAATTTAACCATCCTATGTACAGGCGCATCTGATGCCTGTATTGTATGATAAAGATGAGCAGCATTCAGTAGTGGAGGACTAACTTTTGCCTTCCTGGGCTGTGCAAACAGCTGATGAAGATCTAAGAGCCTAGCAAACACCTTTGTCTGAACTCATTCTTTCTCTCAGATGCCCTCCTCTCCCCATCCATGGGTGCATCCATCTCTCATGCTGGCAAACTCTCCACAACTTTCATCCTAAGCAGCTTATTTCCAGCCCGTTTCAGCCTCTGCTCTAGTTCATGGTGAACCTTGCATCAGCACCTGAAATCCTGAGTCCTACCCTTTATGTTAACCTAGGGCAAGGAGATACCTAGTATTAACTGTCATTGTACCTTTACATCAGTAATGCAAAGCCACAGGGTGAGGGCAAGACCTGCCATTTTCAGAGTCCACATTTAGCAGTAGGATTTCATTTAAACTGATCCTTAATTCCATCATAAGACAAACGCAGAAACTCAGGATTACACATAATCAAAATCAAATGTTTATCCACACCTCATTTTTTACTAGAACACAAATGTTTCAGATACAGACCAAGACCTGGGGTCATGCCAGACATTTTTTACTGATTTTAGAACTTTGTCAAATATATTGCAAGACTCAATCCTGTAGTGACTTCTGAATCCATTTATGTGCATGTAAAAGCCCATGGGTGAAATTCTTTGCTGCAGTTTCTGTGCTAGTTCCACTGAGAATCACCAAAGCGACTCAGGCAGAGTCCAACCCAGATACTTTGACTTGGTAACATTTCTGTGCATGGGGAAAACGAAGGGGCAGAGACTGGGACACTGCTAGCCACATCTGCAGGACCACCCTCACAGACAGAGAGCAGCAGTGTCCAGGGGTTTCATCCCTTCCCCTCCATTTCAAAACATACCCAGAGGTACAATTCTGCTCCTGATTTCTGTTACATTTAAAATGTTAGATTTTTGGTCAGAGACCAAGTTTTCTGAGTTGTAAGGTTTTTGTTCCATGAGCTGCCTTCTAGACTGCCTAGCAGCCTTGCATTATTTCAGCCACATTATACTAAAGTTAACAGTAAAAGTAAAGTTAAAAATAGATAATACAGTCTGACAAGAGCAGGCTTTCTGTGGTTGGGCCATTAGCCTAGTAAATATTTTGGTGCCTTGTAAATATTGGGGATGGCAGGTACGGTTTCCCTTTTTTATTTTAATAGTAAAAAGAGTGATGAATTTTATCTTACACTAATAAAAAATGTTCAAACTGTTCTTTCAGTCATGGAAAAGTCAAGAAAATTATTTGAAGAGCACTATCAGCTTTAAACCTCTTAAGCAGTGTCAAATAGCAACCCTGGTTTTGCAATGAGCTTTTCCAAGGAAGGGTTTTCATGGGCACCCACTCATACTGATTCTGTTACGGCACTATGGTTTCAAAGCAAGAGAAATAGGGCTGAATTACAGGGGAAAATCCTGTTGAAAACAAAAATGCTTTGATTTTTGTTAACACTTGCTAGGAGTCAATATACTATCAGTTTCCTGCTGCAAACAGAAGGGATTGGATTTCTTAAATATTAAGATGTCACAGAGGCTCTATGCACTGAGAATATCAAATCCATAAATTAGCATCATATCAGAAGTAATACATCTAGCTATCATATGAGCTTTTGCCTGTGAACCAGAGAGAGTAGAGTGCTTAGTCTCACAGAGGTTAACATCTGGGAAAGAATTCAAGTTACAAAATCCACAAATGACTGGCAGCCCACATTAAATTTGTTGTCTTGAATCAATTGAAAGTAGTATGGGGGATTCCACAAGGGATATTATCTTGTTTGGCCTTAAGCCACTCACTGGAAAATGTGCATATTGGAAGTGAAATCGAATTACATAGATTTGTCTTCTAAATATTCACCATATGTTCTCATAAAACCAAGTGGCAGCCCTATCTATAAAATGAATTGGTTATTGTGTAGCTGTTTTCTTTAGGCTTTGCTTCAAATTCTTAGTAGAAAACATGAGATCTGTAAACATTTGAGTCATATACAAGATGTTAAAGGAGTTTAGTCCAAATTTTTAGAAAGGAAACCTTTACAGCCTGCATGTTTACACATCAGTTGCTCTTCTTTATGTAATTACAATCATGCTCCGGTTTTCTTCTCCAGTTTCAGCTTTTCTCTTTCTATCCTAAAACAATTTGTGCTGTCTCAGCTATTGTGGAAAAGGTAGGTACCATCCCAGAAGGGACCTCATCTCAGTCACCATTAATAAACTTATAACACAGAAAAGTAACACAACCCATTCTGTAGTTAATAGCATCTTCTGTGGTCTATAGAAACCTGACAAAACCAGATGAGAATTAGAGCTGTATCGAATATATGCACAAAAGTTATCTAGTAAAATAATAGGAATGCTTTAGTAGTTTGAGCTGGACTGAGTAGCAACACAAGGAAAATAACTATAATGACCTTAACACCTTAGCTATATAAACCTAAAAGCTGCTGTAGGGCCTCTGGGGGAGGAACATCAAAAAACCTAGGAGGAATTTCTATTGTGAGTAGGCTTGGGTTATGTCCAACACCAATTTCACTTGTAACCTGGTCTCCAGGTCCTGTTAAATGAAGATTTGCTTTGTTCACACAGGAAGTCTTGTGTGAGGGGAGAAATGAATGAAAAAGAAACTCAGTGGACTTAACAGTGCAGTGCCTTCCCAAAGCAGCCACCCAGAGTGCTACAGTATGTCCGGGCAAAAGCGAAGAATTGGCATCCCAGGACATGGACAAAGATGAGAGAGGCTGAACAGAAAAGGAGCATAGGGGTTTGTGCTGCCAGGTAAGAGGTGTTCATGTCAATGAGCAGCTACCTCAGCCATTCCTGCAAGTAACAGCTGGTAGAGATACTGTACAGCTCTGTGCAAAACCCCAGAATGCCAAAGCTTTCATTTCTGAAGCACTCCTAAAAGGCATTTATAGAGACTGGTTAGACAGTAAATCCAAAACACAAGCTCTGGTGAAAATGAAAGGCAAATTTGTCTGTTAGACGCCAAACCAGAGTATGACATCTGCAATCTCCAAGCTGCCTAAAAGCAAAGACAGTTGGCACCCTCTGAACATAGCCCTCACTAGACCCTGAGAAAGTTTTAAGACATGTCTTGGGCAAAGCATGGGCAAGAGCCATGGATGGGGGAAAGAAACACCGTTCCTTCCCTACCACCTCCTGTTTTGAGTAACAGAGACCAAAACCTTACAGGTCCCACTGCATGAGCTTGGTATAGGGATGCGTCTATACTTTGAGGGAAATGGTTTGTTTATAGGACTTGTAACCAACCTCTCAGCTAAGTTTACTTACTTCTCCTGATTGCAATATGTTGTACCTCTAGCTTCGCAGTTTTTGCTGTTGTACTTTTTGTATTGCATGAATTCAGGCACTGTTCTTGGGATCTGTTTCTCTTCCAAGACCAAATAAGAGTTCTCAAGTGGAGGAAAGGTGATTTTAAATAAAGGAGGTGTTTTATGCCTTAAAGGGACATTCTGCCTTCTTGCTCAGTCTACAACCTATTTGCTGATATTTTTCTTCTCTTGTTCACAACATCACTGAGAAAGTTCCCAGAAAAACAACATGAGGCTCACTAAGAATGATGGCTTGTTGGGAACATTATCTCAAGAAGCAAATGATTGCCTACATTTCTGCTGTTTTCTTTAGCAGAGCTCAAGAGTTTCAAGGCGTCACAAACTACAATTTGTTCTTTCCTGCACTGTATTTTTAGATTCCCATGACGAATGCACACAACTCCACCAGGACTCACACTGTTCTTCCTTCTCATAATGTGTTTATCATATAAACTTAGAGTGGCCTGAGGCCACATAGCTAGCAAGCAAGAAGGTCAGGTTCCTTCTTCTAACTCTCGAAAGAATCACAAACATATTTTTTGTGTTTGTCTGAAGAATACATGTTGTTATCGGACCTGCCTTAAATATAGTTTTGCTCTTTCTCTGCCTTAAAAGATTGTTGATCTCAGTGTATACAGGTAGGGTCCACATGTTTGCTTTTGGCATATTGTTGCTGTAATATATTTTACTTGGTACATTCCTAAGTAACCCCACAGAGCTTACAACTTTACAATAGTTTGGGGGGGAGGGGTTATAGAAAAAAATCCCAAGCCAAACAACAAACAAGCTTTCATTGCAGGGTAACATTTTCAGTAGAGAAGAGATGATTTACCTTGGACAACTTAAATCTAGCATTATTTCTGCCATTTTCTAGGCAAAACATGTCTTAATAGTGCAGACCTGAGATGTCTTCATTGGGGTCCACATTATGTAAGGAATTCATAATTTATCAAAGTCCTAGAAGCAAAGACCTGAAGTGAAAATAGCCATATCCATATGGCCTAAATCCATATTAAATTACACAATTTGCATGTTTTAAAGAATAAGAGGAAAAGAAGTCCCAGGTCACCAGGCAGATATCAACTCTGTGCAGCTGTTAATTAACAGCTGGAGCCTTGCCTTGCATTAGTTGATTACACCTTCACTGTCCACCAAGATTGTCCTGCAGTCTTTCCCAGATGTTTTTCCAATAGCTTTCTCTTTACAGCTACAACAGAAGAAGCTGCTGCTTTTTACGGTGATCAGTAGGACCTTCCTAAGATCCTTTTTCCCACACACTGGCAGCTAGTACCAAAGAAAATGATGCCGTACTTTCAGAAGAGATGAGTATGTGGTTCATATGTAGTAGACAGAATCACAGAATCATAATTCTATTTCTAAAGAAGTCTATCATGCTGCCTCTGCCATGTCTCTTAAGGCACAGGAATGTGCACAAAGAAACCTGCCACTGCCTGATTTTCACTTCAAGTCTCTCTCTTCGGATTCTCTTCTTAAGATTTATCACAAACAGTATGATGTAGCATTACCTGTGGTGCCATTATCAAAGGCTCTGATATATGAATGCCATCCAGAGGGACCTTGACACGCTTGTGAGGTGGGCTGATGGCAACCTCATCAAGTTTAACCATGCCAAGTGCAAGGTCCTACAGCTGGGTCGGAGCAATCCCCGGCACAGCTACAGGTTGGGCAGAGAGGAGATTCAGAGCAGCCCTGCAGAGAAGGCCTTGGGGGAGGGGGTCGATGAGAACATGAACATGAGTCAGCTTCAGTGTGCGCTTGCAGCCCAGAAAGCAGCCATATCCTGGGCTGCATCAAAAGGAGCGTGACCAGCAGATTGAAGGAGGTGATCCTGCCCCTCTACTCTGCTCTCGTGAGACCTCACCTGGAGTATTGTGTGCAGTTCTGGTGTCCTCAACATAAAAAGGACATGGAGCTGTTGGAACAAGTCCAGAGGAGGGCCACGAGGATCATCAGGGGACTGGAGCATCTTGGCTGATAAAGTTGGGACTGTTCAGCCTGGGGAAGAGAAGGCTGCGTGGAGACCTCATAGCAGCCTTCCAGTATCTGAAGGGGGCCTCTAGGGATGTTGGGGAGGGACTCTTCATTAGGGACTGTAGTGACAGGACAAGGGGTAACGGGTTCAAACTTAAAAAGGGGAGGTTTAGATTGAATACAAGGAAGAAATTCTTTCCTGTGAGGGTGGTGAGGCACTGGAATGGGTTGCCCAGGGAACCTGTGAGTGCTCCATCCCTGGCAGTGTTCAAGGCCTGGTTGGATGAAGCATTGGGTGGCATGGTTTAGTGTGAGGTGTCCCTGCTTATGGCAGGGGGTTGGAACTAGATGATCTTAAGGTCCTTTCCAACCCTAACTATTCTATGATTCTATGATTCTAAGTACTTTCTGATCATCTGAGATCAATGAATGGATAAAACAATAAAAAATACAGGAGTTATATGAACATCAAAATGAAAACAACTAAGCAAAATTTTCATTTAGCAAAAGGAAATATCAAAATATTGAGCAGAAATCCAAGAATCAGCAGTCCAGTAAACTTACGAAGCTGTTGCATGGACTTAAAGAAATGCTTTTTCCAACCCTTCACCTGTGTGTTAAGCAGAAGTTTGTTTCCATAAGGTGCTACGTCAGGTCACTTGTTTTCCCAAGTTAGGCATCACTGTCAAGCTCTAAAATAATGCTAAGCCAGTCAGATTACATGGCAAAAATGTTGAGACCTGGTTACAGCCACAAAGGACAAATTGGTCTTCTGGAAATCATCGCCACTTACCACCTCCATCATTAGCTGCTTATCAAAACTGAGCTGAATATCCAACACTATTGAAAAACAAATGGATATTGTAAGCTGCCTCAAAGGCTGTGTGATAAAAAACAGTTCTAAAATATTTGCAATGATAAAATCATTCCTCAGAGGGGAAGCCATTCATTTTCTAGCCATGGAAAAGGTTGTGAAGCTGTTTCCATTTTGGATACAGGTTAGAAAGTTCTGTCTTCTGAACCTGCAAGGGGAGTAAGAATTTATTCATTGTTCCAAACGGAGCTAGAAGAACTTATACTGATCATGCCAGATAGAGCTCATATCCTGAGGAAAGTTTTGGTAACTGGATGATGCCAAAGCCCTGAGAATTTCAAGTCCCTGACTTGGGAAACCGAAGAAAATAAAAGGAGGAAGGATGAATCCAATCCCAGAAGAAGGTACCTCAATGATCTGTGAAGAACTGAAAAAATGTTTACTTGATCTTCTTACCTCCTACAGAATGAGAAGAGGTAGTCTTTGCTATTTGACCAGGGATGCAAGAATGATTCGACGTGTCAAAGTTATCTCATGCAAGTTTGAAAGGGAAAGATGAGGCAAGAAATTTTAGATTGGCACACAAAGCAACAAGATCACCTAAAAAACTAGTAAATCTGTGTGCAGCCGTATTTATTTTCAATTAAACCTCATTTTGGGTTCCTTCTGTTTTCCTTTGTGGAAAGAGGGAGAAAATCTCCAGTTCTGTAACAGACCAGGGACCTGCTCACTTCTGGAAATATCCCAGGAGGTGAACATTATGTGGTGAAATGTTCTCAGCAACAGTGCTGCCTATATAGCAGAAGGTGCACAGGGACTACTCTAGCAAATTATTCATGGACAATAAATAATGTATAATGTGTCTCAAAGGCTAGGGAAGTGCACTCTGCAGTGCACACAATATTCCTATTCCAAAAGGCATTTTTATTTTTGTTTGGGTTAGTTTCTTTCTCATCATTAACTCTGTGGGTAAGCATGACCTTGCATAAGCCTGGGTTTGGGTTTTTTTTTTCCACATCTCATGTGACCATCTAATACATCAGCTAAAAGAAAATAAATTGTCTTCTTAGTCTTGTTTTTATCAGGATTTATTATTACATTCATATTACCAGGCTAATTTGTTAGCTTTGTATCTACATAGGTTTTCCTGAGGGTAATATCATCTCCAAACTATATTATCCTGTTAGGTTTAGTGGTAGTAATAGTGTTTCTAATGTCAATTACAGAGAGGGTTCTGTAGCAGCAAGTACTGCATCAGCCTCCTGTGAAATATGCTCCCCATCCTTGGGAGCTCATAAACTAGGTTATGATAAGTTGCAGCTGGCTGATGAGGTAACAAGCAAGAAGATATCATGTCCTAATTAAAGGAGCTGGCTTGCTTTCCACTTGGCTACTGTAGTAAAGGGAGTTACTTGGAAAGCTGCTTGTCTTCCTACCTCATGTCTGAATAACGTTTATTAATCACCACTGATTTCTCAGTGTACTTCTCCCCTGGGAGAAACAGGGGAGGAGCTTTCTCTTTCCTTTTTACTGAGTGATTTGCAGCCTAGATGACTCAGGGTAAGATGTGCTATTTCTTTTCCTTTCTTTCCAGATGCTGTGTTTACCACACTCTGGACTGGTCTGCAGAAGAGCCTAATCTTCCCCAGTAACTATTCAGAAACAAACTAGAATAAACTAATGGGTACTTTTGCCTAAGATTTCCAAGAGCTATTTCACTCCTCTGATCTCTTGGACAAAAGCAGTTGGGAAATGAGGTAATGTAGTTCATACAGTCTTTCAGAGGGCAAAGCAAACTTACTTTGAAGACGTAACTGTCATGTAAAGTCTCTGGGGTAGTTCCAATACAATTTCCCATTTCAGTAAGGCTCTTCTTCTAATGGAGGTTTAGATCAGATAGCAGGGAAAAATCTTCACCAAAAGGGTTATCAAGCACTGAAACAGGTTGCCCAGGGAAGTGGTGGAGTCACCATCCTTGGAGGTTTAAGATGTGTAAACACAGCACTTGAGGACATGGTATAGTGGTGAAATTGTCAGTGTTAGGTTTCTGGTTGAACTCAATAATCTTAAAGGTCTTTTCCAACCCAAACGATTCTATGATGCTATGATTCTCAAATACATCATTTTCAAAGTCAGGATTTATTTTGCTTTCCTTTTTATTTAGTACATCCCTGTAAAGAAGTGGGAGGAGAAAAACAATGCAATTTTTTTACTTAACTTTTTGAGTATTTTCTCTAGTTCTAGAATCTTGATAACTTTAATGTCTTGGCACAAATACTTGAACAGTGTCTGACTTCTCTTGGAATTAAAATTATAACCATTAACAAAGCAGATTTATGATTATGAATTCTAAAATATGCTTAATCCAAAATTCATACATGCTGGTGATTCACCTAGTGAAGATGTGGTTGCAATAATATATGAGCAATAGAAATGAACAAACACAGTACATATTTTCAGCTTGAGAGTTAATCATTTGAATGATCCTGTTGAGGCATTAGGTAGATAGAATTTAAAGATAACACAAGAAATCTTCCACATTAATACACTGAAAAAGAAAATTTCTTTAGCAAAAAAGTGACTTGATTTGATTAAATCCTTAATGATTTACTGTTACTGAGTCATACTGTACACATCTGTACGCAGCTGTACACATCTGGGGTGTTTTCAAGTTTTCAGATTTGTCTAATTTGAATGCTTTAAAAATCCCATCTTGCTGCAGGGCACACATGCAATTAATGAGACTATCATATTCTCATGCTGTCATTACAAACTCTGTTTTCCAAACTACTCTCAAATTGACCTACTTTATGCTTCAAACCAGTTCCTTAGGAAAAGATGGAAGTAATTGGCACAACTGACAAGTACCAAATTTAGTTAAAGACAAGAGCATAGGAAATGCTGAAAGGAAGTTGCTCTTTACATTAGAACAATGAAGTGCTCCAGGTACTTTGCTGGAACTGCACTAGGAGAGAATATTCTCTGAGACAGCTAGAAGGAAAAATAATTGGTAGATCGCTGTAACTAAAAACTATCAACTTGAAATCAGACAATGAACAATAAAGATATGTTATGTAATGCTTTTCCTGGGTTAAGAAGACCTATTGCTCTTCCAACCTATATAAAAGTAGATATCTCCTACTTTGTCAGTTCTCCCTGGTAGCTTAGCAGGTGGAAAAAACTACATTCGTAGTCTTCAAAAATAGTTTCATATAAGACTGAATTACAGCAATCTTCCCCAGAATTGTACAAAGCAAGAATCATAATAAGGATCAAATTTGGTCAAGCGCAGACATCACTAAGAACAATTTCGTTTCCACCTTAAGTCTAAGCATTCACCAAGAACAGACATTCCAGCAGAACCTCTGACCTGTAAGAGAGAGCAAGTTTATTTAGTGAAAGCAGCTAGAAAATTTCCTCACTTCCCTGCATCCTACTCTCAGCTAAACCTCACTTTCATGTTAGTCTTTGTTTCAGCTGGTCCCAAGTTCATTCCTGCTCTACTAACTAGACGAAAAGAAGACCAAGAGGCAAATGCTGCCTCAAGGACTCATGAAACTGTTGGCTCACTGAACAGATATAGTGAAAAGGTTAAAGGTGAGGACATTCCACACAGTTCTTGGCCTTGTTCTAGTTTCCAGCTTTCTGCATAGAAGAAAGGCTTGACATGGCAGAAGTGAAACCTCCTCTCTCATTCTCCCAATTAGATATTTTCTCTCTTCTTTGACTCACTGTTGTGGTTTTAAATTCCAGCTGCACCTTCAGGCTCTAGCATCATACCTACTCATTAAAAAGTGCAGTCATCTTAAAATCATCTTCTGCAGATGTAAGTAAAGCTGTGACTAAATAACCTCTCATTTTGTTTAGCATTCCCATTTTCTCAGTGATTTGGCAGTGCTATAAGGAACTGCTGCTGTAAGTCCTCAATCAAACACTCTAAAAATACTCATATCATAGAACCATAGAATCATAGAGTAGTTAGAGTTGGAATATGCCCCAGTATTGTTTATTTTGTTCTTCCTGGTTTGTTCCATGGAAAGCTGTCATAACACCACTGCCATACCAAACTCACCTGGAAGATTTAACATACTGCCTGATAAACAAGCAGCAACCAGCAAAATCATGACTCTGGAAAGCCTTTTCTCACAGTGAGAGGTGAGCAGCTCTTCAAGAGCTGAAAATACTGGGATGATTCATGTGAGTCAGTCACTGCTCAGCAATGCCAGTAAAGATCTCACAATTTCATCAGATCTCATGGAGGCCATTGCTTATGGAAGACTTCCAGCCCTTGATGCAGGAGGTCTGTGATGGTGCTAGAGAGCTGACGTATGCACTGCAGAGACTGGCTGGTCACAAACAGATAAACCATCTTATCCGATGTGACAAAATCCCAAGTGTTCTTCAGCAACTGCCAGATGTTGGCAGTTCTCTGGTCAGAAGATGAAAGTGCTAAGAAGACATGCATATTGTAGACAATAAGAGGATGTGACTATGACCCTTGGGCCTGACAGCTGATATTAGGCTGTTCATGTGCCTCTACTACCCCCAGTACATTGCTCTCCACAGGTTCTAATGACACATCCTCTTAGTTTTTACACTCCTATAGAAAATTCAACTTGGCATGCAATATACAGTGAGGTAACACACTAATATGAGAATGAGCTTGTACCTGGAGATGTCAGGATTTTAAATCGAATACTTTTTTTTTGCAGCAGCACCAGTTAGAAGTACAAAATGATCTGTTGAACATCAGGTGGAGTAGAATACTAGCAGGACATGGCCTCCTGTCCTAGGTTTCATCATACTCTCATCCAGGTTAATGACATAGAAGCAAACCATTTCCCTTATGGCAGAGAGGGAACACACAAAAACTGAGGCTGAGTCATGACTGATAGACTTTTCTCTGATCTTTCACTATTTGCATGTGTACAGCTGGCTCTGTAAATTTATTTTATGTCTATGTATGGGATCAAGCATGATATACAGCAGCAAAAAAATAAGCCATGAGTTTCCTGGAGTTCTTCCTGTCTCACTGACGGTTGTTGATTTGAAACTTGAATCATTAGGCTCATGAATTTAAACTATTTGAATGCTGACTCTCCTCAAGATAGGCAGTTGGGAATACACAAGGGTCTGTTTCCTCCTTAAATGTGATGGCTGAAGAATAAAGAAAATACAGCTTCATTTCTCAGTCTTACAGCTAGATTGGTCCTCTACTTTGTATGTCTTAGAGTAAAAAAATATTAAATAAGATTCATCTGAATGTCACTGGAAGGACTTCTTGTTCTAGTTGTCATAAAGATGTGGGACCATGTAAGGATGCTACACTGCCCTTGAGGATTCTCAGCAGGGTAAAGGGAAGCACACTGACTAAGCTTTATCTGTTTTCATGAAGTAACACTTCCATCATGTGCCAACCTGAAATTTTCATAGATACTACTAGCATCAGTTAATACCCCTGTGATCCAAGAAATAATAATTGTTGAGTTATTGGAGATTAAAATTCTAAATTCATACTGAAATTTTGTGCACTTTACATATTGGTCATAGCCAAGAGTGGTTTTATTAAATATATATCTATATATAAATATGGAAATTCATTATAAAAGATGAAGTCTATTTCTCCTGGAAAGTCTGACAGAATATTGGACATACTGGATACCATTTTACACCCTGCAGCAAACTGATCAAAGGAATGTTCTTCCTGAACATTTCCTTCCTCCTTTCCATCCCATTTAATCTGTCTTTGCACCTCCTTAGAAAAAAAAAATTACCCTAAAACTAAAGGCTTATAATTTAATTTCTAAAATTAAGGGATTCAACATAATGATACTATTATGGCTCCACTGTCCAGTGCTTCTCATTGCCTAAGTGGTAGATGATCTTATTTGCTATTTATGAGCCAGTAAACCCACTTAGGCAGCTATGATATAGGTAATTCCCTTTAGTATACAGCATTCTTTTTTCTAACTTTTTTTTAAGCACTGTTTTACAAAGGAAATCGGTGCACATTATGTGTGGGGGAAGTCCCTTTGTGCTGCTCCCTTTACAGAAAGGGACAAACCGGAATTTCAAGACAACGTGGACTACATTTGCATTTTAAAACAAACTTTGGATTTTACTTCATGAACTTCCTTTTTTCTTTTGCATAGCAGACACATGAAGGATGCTGACCTCCAGTCGTTCAGTTCATGCTATGTCACCAAACAGTCCAGCTATGATCTATGAATTTTAAACATACCTTTCCTGGCTACTCAGAGATAGGGTTCTCCTGCAAACCAATGCTTTTAACTCAGCAGTTGCTACCTTGGTCTTCAAATGGCTGGGACAAAGTTTCTATGCGCAATTAAAAAGACACGGAGGATTCACTTCGGTTCCTCTCCTCAGAGGGATGTGTCAGTGTCCTGGGTTCAGCAGTTGCAGTCAGTTTTTCTTCTCTTTAGTAGCTGTGTTTTGACTTAACCCGGGAACAAGGCTGATAAGGCCGATGTTTTTGGTTGTTGCTGAGCGATGTTTGCCCTGACCAAGGACTTTGTGAGCCTCATGCTCTGCCGGGGAGGAGGGGAAGCCGGGAGGAAGGAGGGACAGGACTGTACTGACAGGACCAAACTGACCAAAGAGGTATTCCATACCATAGCACGTCATGCCCAGGATGTAACTGGGAGTGATCCGGAAGGCCTAGTTCTCTCGGGGTGGTTGGAAGAGGTGGTCGGTCAGCACTCGGTTGGTGGGGTGTCGTGAGTTATCTGTTGTGGTTGATGGGATGCTGTATTCTTTTCCTGTATCATTATTATTATTGGTGGTAGCAGCAGTGATTTCTGTTATACCTTAGTTACTGAACTGTTCTTATCTCAACCTGTGGAAGTTGCATTCTTTTGATTCTCCCCCCATCTCTCTGGAAGCAGGGGAGGGCAAGAAGGGGGGTTGAGTGAGTGAACGAGCTGTGTGGTTGGTTGGGTTTAAACCACGACAGTCAGGAATACAGTGAGGACACCACACCTGCTCTAAAACAGCATCTCAAGGAAACAGAAGTTGCTGTGCTTCATCTTCCAAGGACAGAGAAAGGGTGACGAGAACAGTACCTAACCCCAATGGGATATGATGGGAAGCTGGACTCTGCCCTTCATTTGTAGTTGTAGTTCCTGCTATAACGTGGGAGGTAACTCCATGTCTTATGTCATGAGTGACCAAGGTGCATCAGTGTATTGAATATGCTTGTACACTGAGGATTTGAATGCGATTTGGTGGAATTATTCACCATGCAACATTGACATGAGAGCAAAAATAACCCATCTGGTGCTCAAGGTGTCCAGGGTGCCAAAGTGCTGTCTCTGAACCAATAGATTAGCCCCTGATTAAGTCTTATTGATTCTTGCATACATCAGTTAATTTTTTCTATATGACAGAGATACATTTTACAAGATAGACAAGAAAATGAGCATTCCTTCTGCAGCAAAATCTTTTCTCTCCAGGACAAAATGGACATGGAATCCATTTCATGCCAGGCAAGCAGGAACTGGCATGGCTCAGATGTGGACAAATCCACCTTAACTCCATAAAATCTGAAACAAAGACAAAGAAAGAAATTTAAAGGGATGAAAGCTGCATTTCAACAATCTTTAGTCTGTACTTTGTGTGTCATGCTGAGGTCAGAGAAGCAGACTATACTTATCCCTGAGATGACAAATGAAGATTAAGTGAGAGTATTCACCTGGCAATTCCACTTATGCTCTGAGCACACAAAGTGCTGCTCTGAAATGTGTGCTGGATTAGTGTTCCTGGCCCATGGGAAAAAAAAGTCTGAAGCTTCTGTGATCTGGAGAACATGAAGATGCTGCTCCTGTGCTGTCGGCTGTGCCAGTCCTATGGAACACCATGCACAACACTGGTTTTTAGCAAGGGAAGAGAGTGAGCTACAATCTCCCTGTGGCTTCTGAGACTCTTTAAATTCCTGAAGCTTTCAGGGCATGTTGAGTTATGTGCCAATTTTCACAAGCAGCAAACTACTGTGTCAACAAAAACTACTGCTGATACATTTTATCTATATGGTCACTTGATTTTAGCATGGTAGGTTTCCATTTTTCCAGAGGGACTAGACATACACATCATCACTGACTGATGGAAAAGTCAGTCCATTGTATCTCTTCCCTGTAATATCTGCCATGGCAATTCTTAGCATGCAGAAGGTGCTGGGCATTTTGGTTTTAGGAGAAGCCATGTATCCCCACAGTATTATTGCCAGTTACACATACTCCTTCTTCCAGGGCTGGGCTTGAAGGTAGTGCCAATTTTTGCCACACATGGTGGCCTCACAATCCATTTCCTCCTTTGCCCTTTCAACCTTCCTTCTCTTCCCCCTTACATTTCCTTCTCTTCGCCTCTCTTCTCCTCCTTTTCCACATCCTCATTTTGTTCCTTATCTAGGATGCACAGACATGGGCTCACCCCACCTGTGTGCTGTACCTAAGCTTGCTGCCTCCTCTTCCTTTTCCCTTCCATCTCCCCCCCCCCCCCCCCCCCCACTCCTATCCCAGCTCCTACCCGTCCTTTGCTCCTGGCAGTGCACGGGGTCTGGAAGTGGGCTCCTTTGCCATGCTCAGCCTCTTTAAAGACCTGCCTTTTCATTAATCCAGGCTATGTGTATGTGTGCGTGATTCTTTGTGTATAAGTCTAGACAGCTGCAACTGAGCAATCTTGCTGTAAGATCTCCATGGAGTAAAGTTTGTTAGCTGTTGGACCTTAGTATCCAACTCCAATCCGTTTGTGTTTCAGGAAACAGAAATTTAACCTCAGTAACTAGTACAAATGTAGTGCTAATTTCTGAAAGGAAATATTATCCTGCTTCTGTCTCAATCTCCTTTTTTAGTAGGTACTTTGCCTAGGCCACACACATAAACATGCCATATTCATTACCTTTGAAATTCTCATTTGGCTAGAAGATTGGTTTTGCCCTAGCAGATAGGGCCAGGTAGGTCACATTTTTATAGATGATGTCTCTAATTTCTGTATTTTGTCTGCATTTACTCTATCCCTCTGCCTGTGTCCTTAATTTCTCACAGGTTTTCTAGGTAACTCCCATTGTTTCCTTCAGGAAAAGAGATTTTGATCCTTAAGATAAATCCACATCAACAGGGCATTTAATGCAGTTAAACGAATATAATGAAATTATTTTTTTTCCTATACACATACTTATTACACATACTTAAGGTACCATAGAAATCATAAATGGCATACTGAGTTGAGCTATTTCTAGGACAAAGAGCAGACATAATAACAGAAGTGATTTGTGCAGATTTGTGGAGATGTGTTTTTCATTTTATTAAGGAGAAGCAGCCAGGAAAATCTATCACATTTTCCAGCAATTCACATGAAACCTTAGTGTCCTATCTTAAATGTGGTATCCCTGATTCTTCTTATCCATGAGCTTTAGCAATTCAGAGAGCCCTCAGCATGTGCCAGCAGCCTAAAAGAAAAGAAGAGTGAGGGAACAACACTTCTTTGCATGCAGGAGTTGGCCATGCCTCACCAAACACAAACCCACTTCATCATCTTCCAGACACTATTTCATACCAACAATTTTGCTGTCTCTTTAATGCATCTGTCTGTTTATCTATTCTCAAGCACCATCTGCTTGTCCTGCTCTCTCGCACCGCACATGTTCACAGTGGCTACACCTCCAAGGTGACAAATGAGCAGTCGAGCTAATTTCATTGCAATAAACAAGAAAGCAAGAGGCAGATGGAAAGCTATGGAGAGAGCCAATGTCATTTTCAGGGAGGAGAGAGCATTTGGAGGAAGAATCACCATAACAACAGCAAGTGCAAAGAAGAGGTTTCTGTTCTGTCTATACCACTAATTACTATGAATATTTTATTCTTGCCCTGTGGTTTATCCATGTCCAGATCAATGATTTACTGGCAGATGGTTTATTTTGCTTTGTTGAGGTTTTTTCCCATAAAATTTGACTGGTTTTATTTTCATGAGATTTCGGGGTTAGATTTTTGAATTCTGTTTCAGGAGTTTGGATTGGTTTTATCAGACACTCATAGGGAAGCAGTGCTCGGAGGAGTTCAACAACTTTGTGAATCTTGAAATGAGCCCACCATCTTGTTACACATTTTAATTACTGTAAAGACATAAGTTGCGCATTGGTGACGTTCATTCAGTTTACAGATAAGTTTTTGAGACTGCAACTTCTCTATATGACACTTCCCAGCACTGGCACGACATAAAGGTCTTACAAATAATCCTGACTACACTGGCAAAGGTCCAGCTGACTTCAAAGCACCAGGATCTCTCTCCCTGTCAAAACACAGAGATTGCACCCATTTAACTAAATTGGTTTAAAAAACACTTTGGGTAAACCACTACAAAGCTTAATGCAGACGTGTGTGTGTGTAGCTTCAAAATTATTTTGTATTGCCTTAGCTTGCCTCAGCAGAGACATATCCTAAAGTGAGAGAAGACAGCTTAGACTGAACTAAGTAAGTCTGTACAGACCTTAACTGGAAATGGATTTTTTAAAACATGATTTTAGTTTGGTACAACTTGGCTTGACATATGTTTACATAGCACAAGGCAGTGCAATGCAGATATGCTTTAGCTAGCTATCTTAGAGCTGTAAGCAAAACTCTCTGGACAGGCTAAGAAGCACCAACCTTGCTCAAAAATGGCACAGTACAGCATCTTGCAGAGATACGTGTGCTAGCTGGGCATTCCCACATAGCAAAAGCCAGTGATCTTACTGCGAAAAAGAATTTCTAGTGGCACGCAGATACAGAGCAGGTTCACTGTGTTTGCATCCAATAATGGCTCATTGAAGTTAACAACACAGGCTCAGTAAATACTTTATTTTGCTATTATGAGTGGAAAAGGCACTTTCAAAACGTCTCTGGTTTTTTGTACATTATCAGTATCATTCAGTGGGAATTGGTTCCTATATCTCAACATGTAATATTCAAAGAAAAATAATGTGAGAAAAACATGATCTAACTAAAAACTCCCCTCACCTGACCTTCCCGAAGTTCAATTCAACTGCTGTGTACATTCAGCCATTGCTTCAAAGACTAATCTATCTGCATCAAAAACTCCTATTTCATGCTTTTCAGTGAAATGCCTGTTAGAAAGAATTTGCTCCCTTCCCCAGTGCAATATAAACTTTCTGAAGATAAGTTTTCCAGCAACCTCCATTATACCTCTTCTATAAGAAAAGAGTCATTCTTGATGTAATATAAGCTGTTATTATAAGCATTCCCTTTTAAAAGCAGATTTTGACTTTGTCAAGTAGGAGGTACTCTGTTTTCAATAAACTGAAGCTACTTTGCTTAATGGTACAGAATCACACTGTGCTGGAAGACTTCACTCTTTGTCTCCCTTCTCTTACTAAATACATGCTTCTCCATCAGCTTACTGGACCAGTTTCTTTTGTTATGTTAAACACTCATGGAAAGGTTAAGGCTCAGATCTGTCTAATATTCCTGTGTGTTTCAACTGCACTCAATGCTATTTACATGAGAAGCAATTTTAAGATGCTATTTGATTAAATTTTGGGCACGGTATTATGTGACACAGTTTCACACTAAAGTAGGGGCCTAGGCTTAATAAACAGAAGGGTCCTTCTTCTTCTATAGCCTAATTCCTAAGGGAAAGGACTGCTCATGGGAGAAAAGATCCTCAATAAAAAGCCTATAAATGATGAAATTGATCCTTAAAATCTTATCTAAGACTTTTCTGTAAGTCTTGTTATACTCCATGGAAGACAATGCTATGGTAAATTTCACCATATTTTCTTCTACTTGTAAATGAACAAAACAAATGAAGAACATACCCAAAACCTTAAAAATTACGAGTTTCAGGACTGAGAATATTGTGTATCTCTGTCAGTTAAAGAAATTTATACACTTTGCAGAAGGAACCAAAAAGGAAAATATTGGCATAAACTTAGCTCTCACACATTAAGATGGTGTACTGCTATCATAAGAAAGAAGTTCAGGTTCCACCTTTAAGATGTATAAATAATCTCCATAGCCAGGCAGTTTAAAGAGAGCAGGCACACCTGTCCAGGCACAAGTGATTGCAAAACTTTTTCCTCTCCTCAGCAGCCATGAGATGCCCAAAGCCTAAATAATGGAAGAGCTTGAAGTACATCACAACCTTTCCTGAACAAATGTTTTGGAAGGAGCCCTCAGCCATGGCCTCCCTGATGGGCCTTCTGTAGCCTGACAGGACAACAGCACAGGAGGATAATGTTTTGTCATCTCACACACAGAAGATGCACACTATTTTCAGCAGCACCTCCACCATCCCCCTGTAGCAAAAATGTCCAGGTGCTTCTGAGGATCAGGTTTGGCCTAGACAGACCTGAGGATGTTTATAAGCTTTTGACCTTTTCTTCTTCTTTTTCAAGCTCTATTATTTCTATTTCAAGCACTCTCCTTCTCCATCCAAGGACGGATAGATGGATGGATCTGCAACTGGTGGCCTTGTGTTCATTGCCAAGGTGGAAAATGTCAATGGACTCAGCAAGAGAAATTTGCCCACAAGCATTGCTTACAGTAACTGGCACATACCCTGGATGAACTGACTATAGTCCTCATTCTCTCTGAATATACAAGGCCTTTGGGTAAGTAAGGAGCACCCTGAAATCCATGAAGCAGCTGCATAACATGCAGGTGCTCTGGAGAGAACTGGCTCTTTTTACGGCTATCAGGATTGCCTGATATTGAAAAAATCCACAGAACAAGCCTTATGTAGATTAAAAAAATGCCTCTCCTTCTATCCTTGTGTTAATCTTTCTTTAAACTGAACTGCATTTTGATGAGGATTTCATTCCCACTGTACCTAAAATGAGAGATGATATGTCTTTTGGTAAGATCAAAGATGGAAATTTATACCAGGACAAGAAGCTGTGAAAACTCTTTAAGAAAATTGATTTCCGATATAAAAGTTCAAGTTATATAGCTTTTATTTAATCTTTTCAGAATGCTTATTTGACTAAGATTTACATGGACACACATTACTTCAAAACTGTACAGCTAGCAATCCAAAGCACAGCCCTATTAATGTGTCTCCAGTGACAGATCCTAGAAAATCTGCTACTGCATTTACCAGTTCCTGAAAACGGATCATACACAGGATAGAGGCAGGGAAAAAAATCAAGAAAATTCTGCAGTGAAGCTGTGACCCAGAAAAATACACCTGTTCCTGCACTCACACCATCTCAAACCACCTTTATTAGAGCTCTCTGCACCAAAGTTATCATCCTCTAGCTGCGTATCTGGGAAAGAAGTTCTGGATTAGGACTGTCAAGTGAAAGAAGGTTACTTTTCTGGTGGGTTCAGTGTAAGAACTAATGGTTTTAACTTCACTGCTCCTATTTCATATCCTTTTGGACTTCTGAGCTTTGATGTTTCCATCTAGAAATACTCCCCAGAAACATTGCCTTTCCTCACAGTAGCTTTGTAGGGCTTAGGAACTTGACACACACACATAGCATTTTTAAAATGTAAATTATGCTCAGCTTTATTATTACAGACCTGGATGTTCGCTTTTCCTAAGAAAAGGCACCAGGTCTCCTAAATAAAAAACTTCTAGGCACTTTATGGAAATAAAATATTAAACATAGGACACTGAAGACCTACTTTGGACTATTTCTTATCTCTGCATGTACGCACCAGCCAAGTGCAGCTTCATCTAATTCTGCATTAGCCTTATTGCTGGGTACCTACTATGTCCAATCTGTATGCATTACAGTGAATATGTGCACTGAGGGCTTAGTGAGTCAGACACCTGCTCAGATGAACAATTGGCTTAGCATTGTCATTGGTAATATCATCCATACATTTAAGCTGCTCTTAATTTAAAAGGAGTGCCAGTGCATCAAAATAAATGGAGATGCAGACTAGAACTTATTAGATTATTCCAGCCAGGCTGCAGTAATAGTAACATGTCTTCAGGACCATCCTCTGGCAATGCAACAGGAATGGCTGCACCCACACAGTTGAAGAGTGAGAGCCCTCAAAGCAGGATAGTCCTGTTGGGAATGTTCCTGCCAAAGGTGCCTGAGAATCTAGAGGGAAAATGCTAGTTGACCTGAATCACAGCCATGACCTGGAGCACATCTGTGCTTTAAATGTGCAATAGCAGAAAAGACCAAATCTCACAGCAAAGAAATGTTCTCTGGCCCTGTTTAATTTACTGTGATTTAATTGCTAGTGAGCCCAGAACAGCAAAGTGTCTGTCTGAAAAGCACAGAGCGAGGGAAGCCATTTCAGTTTAGCTCCTCTTACACAAAAATACCATCCTCATGTTTCTGTACCATTAATATGATTCTCATGCAATTTTCCGTTCTCAGAAAGATTTGACTATTATGTAGCTTATTCTGAGTAACTATAGGTACTCCCAAGTCAAACATCCCAAACAGCCTCCCACAGCCAGAAGTCTTGTTATGGTTGTGTTTATGGTGACATTTCAGAAAAAATAATGCAGGGGAACAACGAACAAAAGCATAGATACAACAGGATCATAAAAGCCTACTTCATCTCAGAACATAAGCTGGCATTCACAAACTTGTTTTCATTTATGCTGCTTGAAGTATTTAGCTGACATTTCTCTCATGGGTATTTTTTTCAAGGCCTGAAGGAACAGACCTTCCAATATAGGCCTTTTCCAAAGCAGATTCTGTGGCATTCAATTAATCCTGTGTTTTACTAGTGTGGTACTCCTGATTGCCCTAATTACAGTAAGCAATTCATTCCATCTTTGAATGCCCCATCCCTGGGTTGTGCTATTTCAGCACTCTCTCGTTCTTTTCCATCAAGTTCAAGTTTCTTTTCATAGTAATTCTGAGTCATCCCACTTCTGCCCTGCTTGAGAGACATTTCTTTATATTTGCCGAATCATCCTTCTGCTTCCTTCACCTTATGATTTATCTGTCTTATCACTGATTACTAATGGGAAAAATGACCACAGCTTTCCCACTAATACTTGGTCATATTCTTCCAAAACTACTGTGCAGACCCAGTTCACCTGCTTCCACCAGAAAAGCCCTCAACTAATTAATACCAACATAAGGACTAAGAGAGACTGCTAAGGCTTAGAAGTTTTTTTAATATGAAAATGAGAGGGTGCTATCAAATTCTTGCTGGTACCTGCTTAAACACACAGGACGTATATGTGTGTGTTTGCATGCATGCACATATACATATGTCTTTCCCCTTTTTCACCTATTATATATTGCACTCCATTTGTGCATATTGTAATGCTTCTCTCTTCTATAATCAGAAACAGCATCTGCCTCAATGTTACTGAAGCTCCAGAGGGGCTCTTAGATTGCACATCATCACAGACTTTTTGTTTTAAAACTCTGTAGTAATGGCTTGCCATAAGATAACGTTGGGAAGTGGAATATATCCAAGCAATATGTCTGTTCTGTAATTTCATCCAGTAAGAGTAATGAAAGTTTCTTTCAGCATTAGATAAGACATCACTACCATCACAAAGTGTTTCAGAAATATTAGTATCAATAGTATTTTATCTAAAGGTCAGAAGCTAAAAAACATGTAATATTCATCAATGTATTTATTACAGGGCTTCCAAGAGAAAATATTCTGAGACAGAATGAACAGTCTGAAAAGCAAAACTGATTCTGCACACTGAAATTTAACAAGTGAAAGTACTGATAGCTGGTCAAAGATTAGCAATTTCGTAGTTTTCCATAGAGAAGTCAGTCACCTCTTCTGCTGACTTATTTACTATATAAGGGATAAGTCAGTCCTCTGCTTTAATGAATGATTTGGTTTAGAGAATGAATTTCCAACTATTTGTTATATGCCCTTCATTGGCTTTTATACAGCTAAAAAACCCACAATATAAACCAGAGCACAGCCCAGCATGCAACATAACCTTCTTTAAATATTATAGGAGATTATGCTTCAAGTATGAAATTAGTTTACAAGCACTGAAGTTGGAAGGTCTACGCCATACAACTCTTTTGTGGTGGTAGAAGGAAAAGACATCCTTAAATAAAACCGAATGGAATGACTAGTTTGGCACTGCTGTTCCAGTCATTATACTACATGTGCTGCTGGTAAGCCAAAAGGAAAATCAGTTTTATAGTCTTAACAATGAAGAATCATTCCAACAGGCTTTCGATTCTTGGCAGTCTTCATATGCACAGGAATTCGACCCTGGATGGACATTGGAAATAATTTGATACTAGAAACTGCAAAGGATGCAAGATCAAGAGAAAGACCCATGTCAGACCAAGGTCCAGTTTTACTTAAAAGACCTCCACCTCTGCCCACAATGGTCACAGCAGCAACACTTCTCTCCTTCCTACTGAGCAGACACTGCCCAATAATACTTTTGACACAACAAATTTGCAATGAGTGACAAGACAGTGAAAGATCTGATATACTACCCCCATGCCGTGATATCCTTCATATCCTATCAAAAAAACACAAGCCTACTTCTAAGCTTTGTAGTGCATTCAGAACACATTATTCTGTGCAACATTTTGCCAGTGATCTGCTGCTTTTCAGTGCCTTTCAGAGTGGATGTGTCACCAGTCCCTGTTCCTTCAGATGTCAACACCCAGATGTCATCCACAGCAGACACGGAAAGGATTAGAGATCCTGTAGCCTTCTTGATCATATATATACAAGGGTGCTGCAAGGGTGAGAGCCACACATTGAGGGCTGCAGTAAACTAAGGGAGAAGAGAACACATGATCATACATTTTTTCACAGGGACCATGTTATTAGAATTCATCAAGGGTCTGACGTGGAAAGGACTTGCTTTACTCACAGGTGTTTGTGTGTAACAGAATTTGGTACATAAGATATTTCCTCTGCTCAAGTTTCTATTTGCATATTTATTTGCAATTTTATATCATTATTTACCGTTGCTCACACTCTTGAAAAGAGTGAGGAAAACAAGAGTATTTCAAGTTTGAATGAAGGCAGTGATGATTAACAGTCTTCTTTCATCTGTAATGGCTCAGGGGAAGGTAATTTTTCCTCTCACACATGGATCTCTTCACAACTGCCCATACCACTAAGGAACCCAACGTGCTTAATGGGGAGCAAAATACAGTTACTCTTTAATGCAGTAGCCTTCTAAGTGCTACACTAAAGGATAAACTAAGTTTTAGCTCTACTATGCAAGTTTTGTGTGTTGCATTAGCTTAATGACTGAGCTCAGGTGATTTCATCATGATAGTGGCAGTCCTTGAAATGCTGCCTCCTCTGAAAAACAGTTAACTGGAATAAAAATACTTTCTGTGCTGTCACAGTTGAAAATGCCAGAAATGTGTGAGATTCAGAGTCCAGAATACAGTTTTCTCCTGTCCAAGGGAAACACATTTTAATTTAAGACTACAGAACTTACTGCAATGGGCTTTAGAAGTTTCGTATCTTATCTCAAGGACTTTGAGTACATCAAGCTTAGCACAAATGTAATTTTATTTCCAAACCAAACAAATCTGGCCTGATTAAAAACCTTAAAAATAGGCACATTTTTACAGAAGGTGACATGGATCCCACATCTTTTGAGTACATTGAGCACATGTTCAGATATACTGTTATAGATGGTATATAGCATAATATTTGCCGCATGCTCCAGAAACTGCCAAGTGTTTTCCATAACCCCTCATTTTATTAAAATATTCCAGATCCATCTGTACTGCACTAAATCCTATTCTGCTATTTGGCACACACTGTATCTTCAGACTGTTCTGCAGAGTTAAACTGTGCCAAGACTGAAGTATTGATTGCTACTTATTGCAACTGCACTCTAATAAATCCTCTCTGTGTCCTGGCCATCCACATATACATAGCCCCGGAGAAATCACTTCTGCATTTTAATAGTCCTGTCCCAGTGGAACAAGGCACTAGCAAGAACCTCTCATAATTCTGTGAGATGAAGAAATTGATCCAGCTGAGCTATTAGCATACACACAGTAAGCAAAAGCCACTGGCTGCCACGTCTTCAGTTTAGCTCACAGAGCTGGAACAGGGGTGTCTGCACCTGGCCTAGAGGCTGTAACCCAGAGAGAAGTTGAAACAGGCAGAGGCTAAAACTTCTCTGTGGTCCCATATGAAAGAGAGATTTTGCATTGTTGTGTCCACACCACATTTTCATATATATTTTTTATCCTATGTCATCATACACTGACTCCTTTTTTCATGACGGTTATCATTCTAACTGAGCAAGTTTTTCAGGACAATACAAAAGAACAGTTACTGCACACTAAATTCTTAAATTATATGTATGTGCTTATGGAAAGACTGACTCATGAATCTGGAAATAAAGAGCCAATACTGTTAGATCACCCTGCTCTATGCAAACACACCCAGCATTGGGAATAAATAAGAGGAGTTAGAAACATGCACGCACCTGCAGGGCTGTGATCCTATTGGCATCACAGAGGCGTGCTGGGGTGGCTCCTGTGACTGGAGTGTTGGAATGGAAGGATACAGGCTTTTCAGGAAGGACAGGCAGGGGATATGAGGAGGGGATGTCACCCTCTGTCAATGACCAGCTGTAGCGTGCAGAGCTCTGCCTGGGGAGCTTATGGGTCAAGATTAAAAGAAAGGCAGGAGAAGTCTCAGGGGAGACCTTATAGCAGCCTTCTAGTACCTAAAGGAGGCCTATAAGAAATCTGGAGATGGACTTTTTACTAAGGACATGGTAGTGACAGAGCAAGGGGGAGTTGCTTTAAACTGAAAGAGAGTAGATTTAGATTAGTTATCAGGAAGAAGTTCTTTATTTCTTTCCAGGGTCTCACTTCAGGTGAGGCCCTGGCACAGATTGCCCAGAGAAGTTGTGGCTGTCCCATCCCTGGCAGTGCTCAAGGCCAAGTTAGATGGGGCTTTCAGCAACCTGGTCTGGTGGAAGATGTCCTTGCCCATGACAGGTGGGACTGGAACTGGATGATCATTAAGCTCACTTCCAAAGCAAACCATTCCATATTTCTATGATTCTATTAAGCTAGAGACTAGAAGTTATTACCCCAGTTTAACTTCACCTTGATCACCAGTATTTCCCATCTAGTTGCCTGGAAATGTATCCATTTTGGAGATACTACTGACATAGCTATATTTTATCAGAAGCCTGGGAAAAAATTGTAAAGTTAGAATATAGAAAAATTACAGAATGATAGAGGAATGCTTCTCAAGGATTGACTACATTTTCAAAGCAGCTTACAGTGACTTGCAGAGCCAATTACTTTTCTTCAATAATTACCAAGCAATGATACATTTGGGTAGCTCAAAGGTCCACTTTCGGTGCCTACTCAGTACCATTTTTAGCTCCGTTTACTCAGGAAACTAAGCCTATGTTATAGCATTTGGTGTCTGTTTGCCCATTCCAGTAATGCTGGGTTGACTTCCATCAAATCTGACACTTAGTAGAGCCTTTAATAGATAGTAGATAATAATCTATTGCTTGGACAAGCATCTAGAGCATTTTAGATGTCAACATGCATCCTCCATCTGCTGCTCCAGAGAGGTTGCAGGTCTTCAGTATATTTTGCATCTTAGCTCCAGTCCCACATAGAAGTCTCTAGGGCAGCATGCCAGCTTTAGACAATGACACAAATGTCTAGGCACCTGAATCCTGCCCTAAATTCCATCCAGTTTTGTGAAACTCCATTGCCTGCTGAGTTAACAGCCACAGCATAAAGCCTAACATTTATCCATCATCTTTAAAGTGCCAGTTCAGAGCTGGCCACTGCTAGGGGTTGCCTCTTTCAAACTGGTAGGTGTGGGTGTGGAAGAGCCTGGAGATACTGTGATGAGGCTTAGATTAAATAGAGGGGGAGCTGCAGGAATTACAGGGTTCTTGTGATTATTGCAGTGAGGTCAAGGCTGGAAATCAGACATGGACTGAAAACCAGACTTCCTTATTTCCACTGTTTCCCCTGTTCATTGTATCACTGCTTATATTGCTGCTCGCTAATCTCTCTGGACACAAATAACCAGGCCCTGATTCATTTGCAGACTTTGCTAATCATCTTTTCTTGCAGCTTATCAGTTATGGTACTCCCAAGGCAGATCAAGGCATTGCTGCATAAGAAAGGAGCTGCAGGTGGATTTTGGTCATGGCTCCTACCTGCTGTACACAGACACAGTGCTGAGGAAGGAATCTCTCTCTCAGTTGTTTACTGTAATGCAGTACTATATTTGCCAAATTTATACTGAATTAATATTCAATGACTAATTTAACCCATTCTTCTAACTGCCTGATTCTAATAAGGCATAGATGAATTCTTAGCCAGTAAAATTCTAAAGCACATCTTTAAATCCCACTGTGATCAATCAGCCATACCCCAAAACAGACAGACCCTAAAGCTTTGTTGAATACTTGTGGCCTGAGTGCTGAATACTTCTGAGTGAGGAAAGGTGCAGGTTGAGCCTAGATTAAGCATCTCATTTGTACATTACTGTGTCAGCCATATGCATTGTGATAACTTCTGTTTACAGAATATACTGTCATTAAAGACTTTTAAGTTAGCTTACTGTATTTTAAGTTTTAATTTTCTTTTTTGCTACATACTCTGAGGTTCCCCAGAATTTGTCAGAGAACCACTGAGACTGAACAGCAGCTTTGTAAGCAACTCTAATAGAAAAAGGGTGGAAACTAGGACAGGAAGCATCAGAACAATCACTCTGAGAGAAAATAGACAAGTGTAACTTAGTGGGGAACTATGATCCTGAAGTCTTATACCACCTCCCCTATAAATCAAGACAGCACTCTATCTGGATTCAGAGCCTAACATAACACTCCATGTCACTGCACTTTAGCACAGGAAAAAATCAAGAACTTAGGTTACATGAGATCTTCCCATGTTATGCCCTCTTGCTTCTTCTCCACAACACCTCAGAACAGGAGAACCTCCATTGTATTAACACATCACTATTCAACACATGGAATCTTGGAGCTCCTATTTGGACTCAGTGAGCAGGTATCATTCAGCAGTGTTTTGCTTCCAATTATCTGTCAGCCATGGAAGCATAGGCAGGGTGAGGCTGTGGGCCCTAATCTCTGGTGCACTGCAGGAAGGTCTCAGAGCTCATCTGTCACAGCAGAAAGAGTTAAATGTCTTCGGCATGTTCTGGTGATCTACTGGCAACAGATCATGGAATCATAGAATAGTTAGGGTTGGAAAGGACCTCAAGATCATCCAGTTCCAACCCCTTGCCATGGGCAGTCACACCCCACACTAAACCATGTCACCCAAGGCTCTGTCAATTCTGGCCTTGAACACCGCCAGGGATGAAGCACTCACAACTTCCTTGTGCAACCCATTCCAGTGCCTCACCACCCTCAAAGGAAAGAATTTCTTCCTTATATCCAATCTAAACCTCTCCTGTTTGAGTTTGAACCTGTTACCCCTTGTCCTGTCACTACAGTCCCTAATGAAGAGCCCCTCCCCAGCATCCCTATAGGCCCCCTTCAGATACTGAAATGAGGTCTGCAGATACTGCTATGAGGTCTCCACGCAGCCTTCTCTTCCCCAGGCTGAACAGTCCCAACTTTCTCAGCCTGTCTTCATACGGGAGATGCCCCAGTCCCCTGATCATCCTCGTGGCTCTCCTCTGGACTTGTTCCAACAGTTCCATGTCCTTTTGATGTTGAGGACACCAGAACTGCACACAATACTCCAGGTGAGGTCTCACGAGAGCAGAGTAGAGGGGCAGGATCACTCAATCTGCT
>NDXB01007703.1:0-11691 GCA_002631895.1 Agapornis roseicollis | reverse complement strand
ATGTTGAGGACACCAGAACTGCACACAATACTCCAGGTGAGGTCTCACGAGAGCAGAGTAGAGGGGCAGGATCACCTCCTTCAATCTGCTGGTCACGCTCCTTTTGATGCAGCCCAGGATACGGTTGCTTTCTGGGCTGCAAGCGCACACTGAAGCCGGCTCATGTTCATGTTCTCATCGACCACCACCCCCAAGGCCTTCTCTGCAGGGCTACTCTGAATCTCCTCTTTGCCCAACCTGTAGCTGTGCCTGGGATTACTCCGATCCAGCTGTAGGACCTTGCACTTGGCATGGTTAAACTTGATGAGGTTGGCATCAGCCCACCTCACAAGCGTGTCAAGGTCCCTCTGGATGGCATTCCTTCCCTCCAGCGTATCCACCAAACCACACAGCTTGGTGTCATCGGCAAACTTGCTGAGGGCACACCCAATCCCACTGTCCGTGTCAGGAACAAAGATGTTGAACAAGACCGGTCCCAACACCAATCCCTGAGGGATGTAGAAGTGCCACATTATCCTCAGTATTTGGTACCTACACCACTGACAAGTGAAACAAAATCATAACACTATATTCTTGTTATTTTTGCATTTGGAAAACTTTGAATGCTTGTCTACATGTGGCTGCTTAAAATTGCAAATTTACAAAACAGCTTGTCATGGTATATTTGACTAATATTTTTTCCTAATACAGGAAAAAAAATGCCTGGCAAGTTATGTAACAAAAATGCTTTCAATGATTCTTGCTATCTCCAGCTTGCAGTTCTCTCTGGCATTACTGATGTTCAGTCCATCTATTTCAAAGCCCCGATGCATTAAATAATTTTGCAAATTAAAAGAAAAGTGCTATCTCCAGCAGACAAAGAGTGGTTAGATCTTCCAGGCTAACACTAAACCTTCAAAAGGCTTTTGAAATTCCATCACTCGAGTATCTAACAGATAGACTAACAGTTGCTGCATGGTCTTCCCTCTTTACAATGCGTTGTGTATAACTGACATACATCAACTTTCACTGTGTTGGTAAATGGGGTGGATAATCTGCCAGCTTTAATTCTCCTCAATACAATTTTCCAAAAATGTAGGAAATTAATGTTTACAAATCATAAACAAATAAATGTAAATGTAGTTTAAGAAGATTGCCATACTGTATATCATACTATTTTTAAAGTGTGACCATAAAGCTTTATTGCAACCATTTCACTTTATCCATTACCTAAAGTAACATAAAATGCAACAAACTCAACCTTTCCCTCATGTCTTTCTTAAAAAATCCAAAGCCATTTAAACATAACTCAGGTTTGGATTTATTAATGTCTAATGATGCACACATTCCAGTTGCAGCCTTATGCAAATCAGGGTGCTGAAAATCACTTTCTCCTCACTTTTCCTTCCTCCTTCCCTTTCTTTCTCTCCCCAAATGAGGCCTGAATTCACACTGACCTGTTCTTGACTACAGACACCAATATATCTTTCCCCCCTTCAAACCTCCCCATCCTAAAGAAAAAAACAAAAACAAAACCCAGAACTTAAGGTGACCTTACATAAGCTTCGACTTAAATTATATATGGATTCCAATATTACAGCACATACACAATTATGAACTTCTAAGTTACATGTTCTTACTAAGTTGGGTTAAAAATCACTTACATGAGAAAGTCTGCCCATTCCTGAATTAACAAAGCAGCATTTAGCAAAATATACTAACCAAGACAAAACTACATATCCCTTAAATGTCTAGACTTGGATATTCTAGAAGAGCAATGAAACCAGGGGGGTTGTGGAGTCTCCTACATTGGAGATATTCAAGGCCTGCCTGGACAAGTTCCTGTGTGATGTCATTTCGGTTACCCTGCTCTCGCAGGGGGGTTGGACTAGATGATCTTTAGAGGTCCCTTCCAGCCCTTAGGATTCTGTGATTCTGTGTAAAGCATATTTTCAGAAATATGCTACACTCATCTAACTCTGCCCTACCACGCCAGCAGCAGTTTGATAAATGATCCCAGCAGGGCAAAGAGCATTGCTGGGCTCTCCAAACTGTCCGCTGACTCTCTCTTCAGTCTTCTGTCTGCAGAATTTAAGTTGAACCATTGCCAGAAAAAATAAAAAAGTACTGACCATCATCCAAACTTGCGCAGATACTTGACCCTGCAACAACTTTACCTCAACCCCTTTCCCCTCATTTATGTTTTACTTGTCTTGGTAAGTGTGTGAAAGCCTGCTTTCAGCTATGCACCTACCCTGCCTCAAAAAGCCTTAACAGCAGCACCCAGGGCTGCCTATTGACAGGCTCAGGGAAAGGAAGCCATGTGCCTAAGTGGAGAGGCACATTTGAGACCCAGAGACCTTTTACCCAGAGCAGATGGAATCAGCATAGGATGAGGAAATTAACTTAATACCATGACTGTAGGAAAGCACTAAGAAATGCAAATCTTGGCTCAGCTCTGCAGAGAGAACCAACATATCCATTTGCTATCTCTGTTCAGAGTGAAGGGGCTCTCTCTGCACAGTCATATAGAGAACACAACTACCACCATTACTGGTCAGCAACTGTTGAACAAAATTGTATTTAAAAATCCTGATTCACAAAACATAACACATCGAGTTATTTTCCATTGAGACTTTAGGTGCATTGAATTCAAGTTTCTCATCAGGAAGTTGCTTCATGAGCTGGTAGTGGTATTTTAAAGCCCAGCTGTATGCCACACATAGGAACCCAGTGCAGGAATGCTTCACCATCACTCCCAATTTTCTGTCCTGGAAGCAGTAACCTCAGAATCCCAAAATGCTTCAGAGCCCTATTTCAATCTGAGGTGAACTTTTGGATCCATGGAAGAACTCATCCTCAGACTACATCAAGTCTGGAGGACCACCATCTCCACATTTCTTTGGCAAATGGCTTTGTACATCTACCCCTTCAGGAGGCATTTTTCACTGGAAAAATACCATGTTGTTGGTATCTGCCATGTAAGGTTTTTTCTTCTTAGAGAATTTCTTCTAGAAATTTTTACAAATTGTATTTCATTTCAAATAGGAAAAAAACCCCACATGTCAATAATAGGAAAATGTTTCTCTGAAGCACAATTCCATGAATCTGGCCAGTTCTGATTAAGGTGAACTAAGAATGATTTTCCTCAAAATGTACTTCCACTGTTCCTCTTCCAACAAGGAAGTCCCAAATATACATGCTGAGCAATTTGATTTGCCTGAACAATGAGATTAATGAAGAGCTGAACAAAATGTGTGCATGGGAGGAGGCACAGCATCATCACTCATGAGCTGTATTATCCTGCAGTCACAACATGATGAGCATGTCCTAGGGTCATTTTGCACTTCAGTTTGGGAAGCAGTTTGGACAGTCTGGTTTGCATCTGTCTTTGGGACTGATGAAAAGAAGGTGGAGAACTGCCTTTGAAAGGCAGACACATTGATTTGTCATACTATTGAGGTGTCAGTTCAAATGGTGATTTAATTTACTTTAGAAATCCAAATATTAATTCCCTTTGTTTACTCCCTCCTTCACATCCTCCTCTTGCAACACTCTGTTCTTCTTACATGTTTTTAAAATTCATATGCATTCTCACCGGGAACAGGAATGATCTCAAATTCCTGAGTGACTGGGTGGCTCACTGAGATTTCTTTACGACTAATGAATTTTTCACACTCCCTCAAAGCTTCATCATTAAGGCCATTGTTTCCCCAAGGAGAGGTCCTTGCTCATTCAAAACTTGCACAACATTCTTCCCATGTGCTTTGTAGCAGATGCAGCTGAGTTCTGAACACCTGCAGAGACTCAGCTACTTTGCGAGTTGGTATCAGCCATTAGTTGGTAAGCTCTAAGGATAACATCTGCTCATGTAACTGTAATCTTATTCCTCCTCCTTTTCTTCCTGTTCTTATTCTACAGAGTTTATGGCAGGGTTATATAAATTTTCAATAAACTATGATTTGCTCTCAATTAAAATCATTAGGTACATGACAAGACGTGCCTGTGAAACTGCAGATTGTAACAAAATGGGATTTCTGGACCTTTATCTCATGCTCCTGCTGTTCAGCTGTGTCTGACCTCTCTCTGTAGCCTCACCATTCCCACATATTTTAAAGGAACAAACTTTGGGGGAAGGAGTGACCATGTTAATCACAAATATAAAAGCAATGTTTTCCTCTCTAGTCTTTCCAGAAAGTCTGTTTGCTTTCAACATGAAAAGCTATAGCTGTGTGAGGATGAGGAGGTCAGTAGATATTCAAGCTCATGCAAGTCTCCAGCAATACCAAGTGAGAACAAGCATTTTTCTTTTCTTCTGGTTTTACTTGAACTTCTATAAAGAAAGAATGAAGGCCTTTCCTCTGAAAAAAAAAAAAACACCAAACCCCAAATGGGGCTGTTTGATGAGATGGCAGCAGTAAGTAAGTGACAACATGAGATGTCTTTAAGCTTTTCATGTAATAAAACTAAGTAATAATTATAGGAGAAGTGCCAGAAGAGGAGCTACTATCCATTTCCCCTGTATCTAACTATTATACAAGCTTCTCACACAGTCTAGCACCTTGCAACTGTTACTGGTTGTTTTTAGAAAGCCTGCTTTATGCCTCCTTCCTTCCTTAAGCCAGTTTGCCCCTTTCTCCAGATAACAAAGTTTTGGGCTTGAACAGCTTCACAACCTGACACAAGTCACCAGAGCATGGCCTGCAGAAATCCCTTTCTCCTGTATGCAGCACCCCTAGTGAGTCCTAACAGAGTAGTCAGGAAGAACTCAGTTTCTTTCCACCAACCTCCTACCCATCCAAACCCTATTCCCATCCCACAAAGACAGCTCTGCCTAATTGGTTTCATTGTGTTCTGCCCTCCAGATGAGGCTCTTGGCACAAATACACCTGAGAACTGAGCCAAAACTCCCTTTGGGCATTTTTCCTCTTAGCACATGCTTCTGAAAGACCATTTTCTGCAGGCAAAGAAGAGATGTGGTTGACCCCAGGACAAAATCGATTGCTGTTACCCAGAAAGACTGTTTCTAATCTCAGGTGACAGATTTGAGGGTGTGCACAGGGGGTGTATTTTAGTGTCTTCATTCTGCTGTTAATCATTAATGATCAGGGATCAATGGTGTCCTTTCCCAAGGAACAGAAACACAAAGTTTGTCTTCTTTGAGGATTTTGCAGGGTAAGATGCTGGCTGATAGCTAGACTTCTTTCAAGGCACAAAAGGGAGTGTAAAATGGCTGACGTTTGTGTGGGTTTGGGAGTGGACAGGGAAGAAAGAAGCTTTGTCAGCTTTTATTCCTCATTCTTTCTTCTTATTGACCAAACTCTCCAACTGCACACAAACATGCACAGCTTATTACACACAGCTGCTGTTTGCATTTTCAGTGTGGGAGTTGGTTCCAGCCTTGATCTTAGCCTCTAGACACTGTATATGTAAGTCACGTCCATAGAGCACTAGTGACACTAAAAAGGATTTTTGTGAAAGTCAAGGACAAAATTAGTTGACTCCCCTTCAGTGGGAGTTCAATCCCCTTCAAAATGATAATGAATGACAGAATCACACCCCAGCTGTTCACAAACTGGTGCCATTAGCAGAAGAAAGTGCATACTAATCAATAAGCCTTGGAACTTAATGGCTCTGAAGTCTTGGTGGGCTGGCAATTTACATCTACTTACAGCACTGTACCTAGTCACAACAATTTACTATCTTCTCTCCTGTTGAAACCCACCGATATAAATTGACAGACAGGCACTAGCTAACTCTTCCTTCCAGTCTCATAAATAACTCTTACAAAGGTCTGTTTAGGAATCAGCAAATCTTAAACAAGGAATGGGTAAGGAGGCTTACTGTTTAGTTAATAGGTAACTGCAGTAAGATAACATCATGTTTTTCCATCAGATTTATTTGTTGCAATTCTGCACGTTTCCTGAGAAGACTGCTTATGCTCTTCTGAACTTGTAGAGATCAGGTTTCAATTTATTCAATCCCATCTGAGGCAATTGTGTACCCCACCTCCTGAGATCCAGCTTCCTTGCTCGTGTTCAAGACCTGCTCAACTCAGAGGGCTCATAAACTACTGCAATTCCAGCTTGGGAGCCCATCCCAGACAGCCCACACCCGTTTATGCAGGGAAAGGCAGAACCTGGGGCACCCAGGGGACTGACTATGCACTGCAGATTGCACTGGTGGCTTTAATTGGAGGAAAAATCCACTCATGGCAACTTCCAACTTCTCCCTCTTAAGTTTTCACTGAGGAGCGCCAGCCAGCTCACCTCCAAGAAGATCAACTATTCTCCTACAATAGACACTTACCAGAGAAAGAGTATTTCACAATGCTTTTCCAGAAGTTATCACCATTTCTCCCCCAGTTGCCAAGGAAACCAACAATGGACTCTTGACAATGTAGAGAGCAGCAAAAAAACCCAGAGGTTTTCAGACACCTGAAGGAGCATGAGTGCTCTTCTCTAGGAAAATTTTCAACTTTATTGGTGTGGGCTACTTATACAGAAAGACTCGCAGGAAGGGATGTGTCCGCTTACACTCCACTGCAACATGGGAGTATCACAACATTGCTCAAAGATTTACTGTTTGGCATCATACCTTCTCTTGCCAATATTTTTTATATATCATAAAAACACCTTTAAAAGACTATTTCACAGTACTTTCGTTCTTTTAAAACAATAATAATTTTGCCTCTGAGATACGCTTATTCATTTTTGATAGCCTGTTGCCCAGTGAGTTCAGTTTGATCGGGCTTTTCTACAAAATGTAATTATAGAGTTGATAGTCAATTACATTAATAGTTACAATTTGTAGAACCAAATCTGTTTCTGTCAGGGTTCTCCTTTATCACTGTTTCAGTCATTTGATGTAGGAGAGGGAATTACAGGTGAAATGAGAAGTAGCCTGAGAGCTAGAGAAGGCCCATGGCACACCACCAATGGGGAATGAGAGAGGAGAAATTTATAGAATCTCCTTCTCCACAGCTGAGCTTGAAGAAGCCTGAAATTGTATCCCAAGCTCGCATTATTAAAATAATTGAAGAATAATCTTCAATTGCACATATTCGACTGGAATTTACAAGACATGGTTGTCACCAAGCATTTCACTTATTCTCCCTGTTCCTGAACACCTTATAGAACAAAGACAATAGCAGCACACTCAGAGGCATTTTGTGAGGACGAATGAAGATCAGAAAAAGCTCAGAAGCTATACCACTGAGGACAAAGTTTATTAACAGAATTTATACAAGTGATATGTGCTCTGCAGAGTCACATTTTCACCTTGTTATTCAGCACTTCTCTTTCATCATAGGAGTTATGAGCAACTGAATGAATGTAGATAAACACGTCATAGTTACGTTGTGGCCTAGCCTCTCAGCTGGCCTTAGCTCTTCTCTCTCCACTCACCCATTTCAAAACATTGCAACAATGTAAGGCACCCTGTCGGGTCCTTGACGTTTTGAATACTTGCAAAAGTCACATATCACCCACATACAAGAAGATAAAACAGCTGCAGACAAAACAGCTTCTCGCAGGGGGGTTGGACTAGATGATCTTTCGAGGTCCCTTCCAACCCTTAGGATTCTGTGATTCTGTGATGCACGTTTGGCCCACCCCGTCATGGATGGGAGGAGAGAAGAAAAACTACAAGTGATCAGGCCAGAGGTAGGTATGAAAGCTCTGATAACCTCTTGGAAGTACCTGTGTGTGAGTACTGAGCAGAAAACAGCACTTGAGATGGTGCAAGGAAGTCAGTAACTCAAAAAGCACAGACAGCTATGGCACTGCTCTCAGGCTCTGCCATAGTCGTAGACAGAAACCTGTTGCATCCTGGCCAGGCTGAGCCAGAGTCCTGCTCTACAAACCACTTCTGAAAGCCTGAGGCTTCTGGAACTAGAAGAAAACAAAAAGTGGGCTACTTGCACCAATAAATTGCCAGTTCAGGTGAGACTCCAGAGGGGTAGTATCTCTAGATTGCTGGAGACCTGTGTATAAGCTTCTACTTTCTAGGTCTCTCTCACTGTGGAAGCCAGGACAAAAGACTTTGCTTCACTAGGTGGGAGATACAGAGAGGGCAGAGTGTCATGGAGGCTCTTTTGCGTTCAGACAGATCAGCATCACCACCTGACACAAAAGCATCACTCGGGTCTGGGGGACTTTTTAAATGGAAACCAACCTGTGTTCAACCAGCTCAAGGGTGGCCTTGCAAGAAGAAACAGGTTCCACCCTGGCTGCCTCTGCAAATGGGCACCTGATATCTTCTTCAGTAAGGACTGGTTTTATTAGGTGTCTTGTCTCTGAAAGTCATCTTTAGCAGAAACAATACACAGAGTAAGGCACCTCACAGAGAAATATGACATCTGTATATGCCTACAGCAGGCTTTGACTATTAAATTTGAGACCTGAATTCTTGTCACATCTTGCATTTGGACTTTTCCTGGGCTCTCCTGCTCTCTCATCCACGTCCTTCAGTTTAAATAAAATGTTTATTTCAAAATAAATTCATAGATGTCAATAAATGCATTAATCAAATAAATAAATCTTGCCTAAAATATAACATTTACTTGGAGATGATCAAACTATTTGAGGTCTTCCGGTCCTAGGTCACTGTACTGTACATAAACTGATGTAGTTACCGGTGGCACAGTGCAGCACATGTGCAGCACCCAAAACCTGGCACAGCTTTAGCAGCTGCTCCCTAGGGCAGGCACAATTGTGCTGACATGGGAGGAGTGTATGTTTTTGCTGCCTCTTGGAAGAAAGCATTCAGTGACTTGAGCAACTTGCAAGTGAGGGATGCATATACTAAGTCACCGTGTCTTACAGAAACTACCAAGAGAAAATGCTCAGTGCTGTCAGTAGTTTGCTTTATTTCCTTCTGACTGTTCAAATTCAGTCTACTAACACTGTTTGTCAACTGCATCCCAAGTGCATTCTCACTGAATCGCAGTACATCAGAGATACATTTAATGTTCAGATTCACTGTTTTAATTTTAGCAAGTTGTCTCTACTGCCTCATACTTCATCCTACTAACAGATTTATGTCTAGGGTTTTTGTTCATCCATTATTTCTTGCAGTATTCAGTGCTTTGTCTTTTTGCCCTTATTGTTAGCAGAGAGGTGAGGCACACTGATCTCTCTCCGCGGCCAAAGACACTTTCAATTTTTCCTCCCGCATTAATAATACATACAGACAACTTGGCTTCTGAGGGTTTTTTACTGTATTCTGTTGCCTCTTATTCTACAAAAGATACACTGTTGTGAAAAGACTCATTGTAGTTGCTTTCTCCTATCTTTATCCTCAGGGTACTGACAATGTTATCTATTAGCTACAGAACAGCCCAAGTTTTTCATGTGTCTCAATAGTCTTGTTTATTACTTACTGTTCCTTTCACTAGACTATCAGCACATCTCTGTTCTCTGCTGTGTATTGCACTTTAACCATTATTTCGCATTGTTGTTTCACCATCTCCTAGAAAAGCACATAGAGGGGGAAAGCTCATTTTCTCCTATGTCTATGGAAAATCTAATGGTGGCCTGTACCAAGAGGGACTTTTCAACATCAGACAAAGCATCTTTATTGGGATTTTTCGTAAACACTCAGGTTCATGAGGGTTTGGTTTTTCAGCTCTTTTGCTTTACTTGAGACTGCCCTCCTTTGACAAAGTAGTGAAAGGCTTTGATGATGTCTTGAAAGAAAATACAAAGTATTCCTCCCTGTTTTCAGGTGTGACTGAAACAGAAGCTCCTGGGGAGCACAGGGATGAAAAGAGGGCTGCATGCTGATACACCAGAGACAAGGCTCTATACAAAATCCTTCTTCATTCTCTGTTTATGTTCTTGTAAATCACATTGTTTAGCATAATTTTGCACCATGTAAACAGATACAGCTGCTTTTCACCAGACCTTTAAAAGTATGGGTCTCTACATACTCCTTTTCCAGCAACATATAACAATAACTAATAAGCAACTTACTGTTAGGCAAGTTTGAACATGTAAAAGCAGCCTATTAATTAAAACAACTTGCAGGGCTGAAAAAACCTCTTAAGGGCTCTCTTGAAAGACTATTCTGCTTCTGTTATGGTTTTCTCCTCACCAGGAGCACAGCAGTCACAAACAACGCTTTATTTAAGACGGGGAAGAGGTTTTTGTTGTAGTGGTGTTTTGTCCTGCTTTGTCGGCCTGACTGACATGATTCAGCTCTGGACATCACCCCACCCTTGCCAAATGAGAACATATCTGCAACCACTACAGCTCCTCCAGGTTTGGCTTCAGTTTGGAGATCTGCACAGCTGAGTGAGATATTTTTATACTCAGGGAGGGGCAGGGAAAAAATAACGTTATCTCCAGACTGCATCTAAAGCCCCATTTTCTGATTTTGCTGGCATAGGGCCTTTAGGACAACAGCTTCAACCATTCTGTTATCAAACCAGTGCACATCCATAGAGTCACCAGTGAGCTTATTTATGCATGTCCTGCCCAAGTGCCCAGTTCCCAGTGCCAGGCATGGCTGGTCAGTGACTCAGCAGCAGGAATCCTGGTGTTGATCCTCTTCAGCTCACATCCAGGGTATCACTGCTCTCTGCTTTTTAACAGGCATCAGGGCACCACAATAACCTTCTGATAAAGACATTGCCCACGCTCCATCCCTGACATGTGAAGCATTAGATAGCCACTCTCCCTCCATTCCTTCCCCTCTTTCCACAGAGGTAATTTTGGAGAAATAGAAACCTAACAGCAAACTTCACTGAGTTTTTACCTAACCCAGCTAAGAAAACTAAATTCAGCAGGAAAGCACAGAGGTTATATTCTAAGTGTTCCCTGTTTTCTGCTTCGAGCAAAAGATTTTGTTAGGCTTTACTTGATTCCTTTCACTCTTTGTGTGAGATATAGAACCACAGAATCATAGAATGGTTAGGGTTGGAAAGGACCTTGAGATCATGTCACCCAAAACTCTGTTCAACCCGGCCTTGAACACTGCCAGGGATGGAGCACTCACAACCTCCTTGGGCAATCCATTCCAGCGCCTCACAACCCTCACAGGAAAGAATTTCTTCCTTATATTCAATCTAAACCTCCCCTGTTTAAGTTTGAACCCATTACCCCTTGTCCTGTCACTACAGTCCCTAATGAAGAGTCCCTCCCCAGCATCCCTATAGGCCCCCTTCAGATACTGGAAGGCTGCTAGGAGGTCACCACTCAGCCTTCTCCTCCCCAGGCTGAACAGCCCAAACTCTCTCAGCCTGTCTTCATATGGGAGATGCTCCAGTCCCCTGATCATCCTCATGGCCCTCCTCTGGACTTGTTCCAACAGCTCCATGTCCTTTTTATGTTGAGGACACCAGAACTGCACACAATACTCCAGGTGAGGTCTCACGAGAGCAGAGTAGAGAGGCAGGACCACAGGCAGGTACCCACAGTTATTTATGCCCCATAACTCCTCCAACAGCTTCTCCAAACCCAGGCCCCCATGAAGATTTGTCTCTGGGGTGGAAAAAAATCCACCTTTTTCTTTTTGCAAGCCAAACTCCCTGATCCCAGACAAGCAACCTGGACCTGGTGGCCTCCAGCCTGTGTGAGCCATATGCAAGGGAAGCAGTGACAGACATGGATTGAAGCGGTGAGAAACTATGGACTAGGGTATTGTTTATCAAAACTAGTCATACAGAAGAACAGAAATGATTGTAAACTAGTAGAAGGCCTTTATATGTAT
>NDXB01007702.1:56145-73606 GCA_002631895.1 Agapornis roseicollis | reverse complement strand
ACTGCCAGGGATGGAATACTCACAACTTCCTTGGGCAACCCATTCCAGTGCCTCACCACCCTAACAGGAAAGAATTTCTTCCTTATATCCAATCTAAACCTCCCCTGTTCAAGTTTGAACCCGTTACCTCTTGTCCTGTCACTACAGTAATACATAAAAAGAATTACAATGCAAACCCCACCTTCCTCTAAGAAAGAATGGTGTAAGATGTCTACCCAACTAATGTGCAAATATGTATGACAAAAGATGAGCTTATTCTACATACATATTTACAAACCACCACAAACTTGCTGCTAATTTTATCCATGGAAAAATCACACTGGCATTTCCTCTGACACAAGCCAGTCTTCCTTTTCCCTTGCCCCATGAGGCAAGTTCACAAACTCTGTTATGACATCCCTCTGCAGGTAGAAGAGACAGAAGAGACATCTCTGACAAATCACCAGCTACAGCTGGACAGATCATCTGTTTTTTTCCAGGTTCTTCACAAACAAGTGATCTGAAAGGAAGCACTGCTCAGCCCTTGATGACAGAATTACAGCTATTGCTATCTTACAGCACACTCCTACTGCCTGTCACTCTGAAAATAGCAATTTTATTGTGATATTACTGGCATCAAAGCAAGTTTTGGGAACCTACAAATCTATTCCCAGGTCTCTCTACCTCTTAGAGCATAACCTTCACCAGGTTCCTTCACTCTTTAGCAATAACTCACCTTTCATTACAAATAGGAAGCTTAACTTAAGTATTTCCCCACCATGGTCAGAGGAAAGACTCTGCAAGTACCCAGCTTCCTATGAAATGTATAAAGTACTATCTGCAGCAGACTTTAAAATATGTATCTTGCAAGTAACTTTGTTATGAAAGTTTGCTTTAGATGACAACATTTGGAAAGGAAGAGCGTATTAGGGTTTGACAAATTAAAGTTCACTTTGCAGAAAAACCAAACAACAAGTTTCCCTCCCCATCACCATCACTTAAAATCCCAGGAGCAGAGACTGACCTGCTGAACTAAGAGACAAAACTTCCCTGGATTTCAAACTGAAGTCCTAAACATTGAATATTTCCTTCTTCAATGCATAGATGGCTATTACCTAGTTGTATTATAGTAGCATTTTGAAGGGCCAGATGTGCCACATGCATACATACATGGTTAAGCAGCAAGTCTCCCAACACAAAAGTAGCCTAAGCCAAAAGGGAAACCAAAGACGCAAAAAGGCAGTGACCACTCCATAGTGACAAAGGGGGCAAATTAGAAACTGAAGCCAAGAAGCTGGCCCAGTATCCTATTTGCTAGCCATCATTACTGACAACCAAAAATTGTTCATCAGTGCTTTCATTAGAAAAGAAGACTGGACATCAGAGGTATGCCAGATATCCACGCAACCTTCTCATCAGTGTCAATACAATTTATTTGCTGGCTTTTCAGCAGGTGGGAAGTGGTACAGTCTTCACTGACCTCTGAGGAAGGAGCTGCTTTCTGCCAGCAGATGACCTGGAACACAGACCCCATCATCTGCTGGGCAGAACTTAAAATTGTCTGTGCACTGGATGAGCCCAGCAGAATGCAAACAGAAGGCAGAAGCAGAGGACTCCATGGGAGAGATACCTGCTTGATGGCAGGGGGAGAGCAAGATAGGTTAACCAACAACAAAAGCTTCTGAATCACTACTTGATGGATGGAGGCTGACTTCAAAAGTGTAATTTTAAGGGAGTCACATGATTTTCAGAGCTGACTTAGATTTGTGCACAGTGTACAATTTGCTCGTACCATGGCAATTCACCTAAACACACAGATAGGCAGCCAGCTGCTCCTCTACAGCACAGAAAGGGGAATTTGCCATCTGCAGGCAAAGCCCTGAAAGCTGCAGAGGCAGGGAGGCACTACAATACACAGGCTAAAACCACAGGCAATGTAGTATTGACCAGAACCACAGTGGAGGCTTTCATGTCTGCAAACCAGAAACTACACACCTCTTCATTCCTTTGCACACAATCAACCACTTACAGAAACAAGCTCCCCTGCCTTTACATTAAAACTGCCATGAACCTATACAAGCACAGAGGAAGTTCTTTAGAAGAAAGCACATTTGATTGAGAAATACAAATGGGTGGACACTTCAAAGCCAGGCAAACAGCCCTACTGCTTGTGCAACGTTTGCTATCGGAGCAGAACCACACTGACCTCCAGCTGATGGAATTCCTCCTCCCCCAGCTTGTGGGAAAACCAGAGCAGTCAAAATTTCCATGCTACTTTCCCCCCGAATGGCAATGCTAGCTGGGATCCCCAGCATCAGGCTGAAAACCATGCTGTCAGAGAAGTGACAACAGCCATAAGGAAAAGATTATTCCCCTCCACTGGTCTGAAGGAAGAGAGGATGGTAAGATACAGGAACCCTACAGCTATGAAGACACTGAACAGAGCAACGCTTGTTCAGCTATGGGCAAAGGTTTCAGAGCTGCTAAAAAAAGCCAAGTCAACAATAAAAGCCAAAAGGGAAGAGGGAAAAAAAAAGAAGAAAAAGTGTGACACGTACCCACAGTCTATCCAGCTTATAGTACCTCGTCCTTTGACCTCCTGGGCTACGCTGGACAGTAACCTGAGTGAGCCTTCCGCAGCAGCAGCTGGAAGACAAAATAAAATAGCAATAAAAATTAATCAACAACAGCATTATTACTCCACACAGGAAACACAATGGTGCATTCCTTTTTTCTGAAGCACTGGAAGAATATTTTGTCTAATCTGAAGAAACCAGTATGTGAGGGATCACTAAAATCTTCTGTAAACTAAAAGGAATGCTGGCTGCAGCTAAAGTTGGGTGGCTTCTTCCCTCCATCCCCCTTAAACAACACACTGAAATTCATATCTCCAGGCATGCTCCCTGACCTACATTTATGGAATTATACTGTGTCCTCTCCTGCAAACTGGCTTCCATCCCAACACTGCCTTCTTTCTGTGGCTGGGCACTAACCAGTTTGTATCACTGCCTGCTAATTAAAGCCACTTCATTTAGGACCTTCATCAGCTGCAAGGGCAAGCCATTCAGCATCTCTGCCTGCTTCAACTGCCCTGTCATACACAGAAAATAACACAGTTATTCTCATAATAACTCTGGGAGATACCCAAAATAACAGTTGTGAGGAGCTCAAAACTATCAGCAGAGAGCACCCACAAAAGGTCCTTCCAAGAGCTGGCTGTAATTAGAAATACCCAACTGAGATTTTTATAATGCCGTGCCACATGAAGCATTTTGCAAAATCCACACCATTCCAGAAGAGTCTTACAAATGGCATTAAAAATAAACACAGAAGAATCTAACAGAAAAACTAAATCTAACAGAAACTGTTTCCTGCCTTGATGAAGAGAAAACAGAAACACAGAGCCTCTGCCAGATCTGTTTAAACTGCTGCTGCTCCACACTACTTCAACTCAGTGAATATAGGAACAGCTATATTGGGTCAAATCAAATGCTCTTATAATAAACCACTATCTGTTTCCAACATTTGAGAAAGTGAAGGCCTATATAGGTCAGAGCAGGCAAACAGAAACAGTGGGCAGTGATAGCTTCCTCAGTATCTAAACCACCACAATTTTTGTCTCAACAATCTCTTGAGTCAGAAACAGCTTCTTTGACAGCCTTTGCATGGGCCTGATGCCATCAGAGATGCCAGCCCACACATGTTAGCTCTCAAGAAACTATCCTACCCCCAATACTGATAACATGCAACTGCCACCTCTCTGCAACACATAGGGGAATTCTTCACACGAAGTGGAATAGTTTAATAAGCACCTTTCAAAAAATAAGCATTCAGGATAGGACAGACTTGTCCCAGAAGACTCACTAGTTGAGCAGCCTTGGCAGGATACCCCGCTGGTAAGGTGAACTCAACATCTCCTACAAATAAGGACATCTCCTAAACCAAATGTATTTTCTATGCGAGACAGGAATGCTCACCTAGTTCTGCTCAGCTGAGAAGTAAAGCTTCTGTTCTAGCAGTATGATCAGAGGCTGACCAACACCTCATTACAGCTGGGGGATATATACCTGGTTTAGAATTGCACCTCAAAATTCCTACCTCTTTTTTCCCCTTCCCTCTTTGTGGGTGACAGCCAAGAGACTTCTAATTGTGCAAGGATCACTGCTCTAGAAAGAAACATTAATCCCACAGTCAGCTCCATATGCAATGCTTTAGCCTGCTAAAACTAACCAATTAAGTAACAAAAACAGAAAAAAGAAATCTCCACAACACAGCTTTTGAACAATGCCCATAGGGCAACATTTATTTGATGAGTGTCAGAGCTGAAGTGTTCTGATTGTGGTGCCAAAAATGAAAGCAGCCACCGCTTAAAATATTAAGTGCAAAAAGAAAATTTTCCCTTTCAAAAGCTGAATAATAGAGATATCTTTTTTATCTGAAGTGTTCCTTTCAAAATCAAAAAGCATTAGAAACTCTTTCATGACTTTTACTTTGAACCTGTTACTACAAAACCAAGTTTACGCACTCAAGAGTCTCACACTATAGCAAAACACAAATGTTTTAACAAAAAATAACTCACATGTATCATTTTAACTGTTTCAGAATATCTTCAGGAAATAAAAGTTAATTATCCCAGTATCTGCACATTTTTGTCTGCCTAGTTCTCTGATACTGGGGGGAGGGAGAGGCAGGAGGAGGGGAGTGGGAAGGATATTGGGTCATCATATACTGCTCCAATTTGCCACATTATAAACCCAGAGTAATTACTGATGCCACTAAGTTTGAGATAAGACCTTTGCAACAGGTCAGAAAGCGAGAACACAACCCACAAACAAAGCCTGATCTTGCATTGCTTGCCTGAAGGAGTGAAAAAGAAGCAGCAACAAAAACAATGCAGAACTAAGGAAAAAATCATCTTAGTGATGTATTTTAATTCTTGCTCTCCAATGACTTCCACATCCACAACAGCATTCTGCACTTGCGTTTGGAGCTTAAAGATTGTTTCTTCATTTTACATTGTGTCACACAGAACAACAAAAACAAAAAGGCAACAAAGGAGACAAGGTACAGCAAAAGCAGAGTAGAGCAAAAGGAAGAGCTAACAGGCAGGTAAGGAAGAGTGAACAGCCAGAAAAGATCTTGAAAGAGAGAGGACTGTAGGATGACAGCAGCATAACATGAAATGAGCCATTTCTCCCTCCTACACAAGCAGCTCATTTTTTATTTTTATATTTTGTTAATTAAAGTTGAAAGACAACCATGGGACACTCAAAGCTGTCAGAAGCAAAGATGGATTGATCTCAGTACTATAACTCTTCATTAAGTCTTTCAGTGTCACCAGGAAATTGAAACTTGCAAACTACTGTGATAAACACACCAGAAAACTCTGGCTGAGAGCTGTTACGAGTTGCCAGTTTTGGACACAAAGCCAGAATAAAGTATATTTTTGCCAATGTGACAGAGCAATTAGAAGACCAGATCAAGATGCTGTCAATCTTGAAACATTTGGAGACTGAGCTAGAACAAAGACACCAGTCCTGAAGAAGCCCTTGTAGTCACACAAGAAGCACCCTGAAGCCACATAAGGCAATACTGAACAGAGAGCAAGTAAGGGCAAAGAGCTTAGTCATCTAAGCATGTACACAGATGTTCAAATGCACACACCCTGCTGGGCACACAGAGCTGTGATACACAAAAGAAGACTTACCAGATTTGGAGTACAGCACCAGTATGTTATTCCGTGTCCTGAGAAGCTTCTTAAAATCCTTGTGGTCACTTATCTTTTCAATGAGTGGAGACATCTTCAACGAGTACACGAATGCTGGCAAAAATGCCTACAGAAACATAAAGCCAGAAACATCAATAACAGCTTCCATGCTGAGAAACAAAATACAAAGACAAACTGCTTTTGAATTGCTTTGACCTTTTTCCATAATCTTCAAACATGCTGCCGTAAATAAACTATCATATCAATTTCATCAACAAAAGCCAAAGAAATAAAAAAGCTATATACATGACTTACTGAAACTGGAACAATACCACTCCCAGCAAGCATCCTTAAGTGGAAAGATGAGATAAACATAACATCAAGAAATACGGTTTTAGTTAAGAAGCCTCCCCCTTGAAACATTTGTTCCCTAGGCAGATAATCAGACAAAAAATTTTATGTACATTTAATATACTGTAACAAAAAAAGCAGCAGATTGCCACTTGGAGAGCACTCTTATCCCTAGATCTCAGAATACACTGCAAACCTAATAGAGTACTTTGATACCCCACAGAACACAGCAAGAGCCATGAAGTTAAAATAACTAACCCACACTGACACAGCGCAGATGAAGGAAATAAACACAATTTGCAGGTAATCTAGAACCCACACCACAGCACTAACCACAACCCTCTCCCACCCACCCTTCCAAAGTGGAACAGGGCTTATGTTTCCCAGAGGTGATACTGTACTACACACACATGCACAAGTGCCTTTGCCACAAGATCAAATTTGGCTTCCACTGATCACACAGTAGGCACAGCATTTTATCTCTCTGCATCTCAGTTCTGTACCTATGCAAAGACATTTTTTTTGTTGTTGCATCTTTTGGTCTATTTAAATCATGACTGCTCCAGAGCGGTCTTTTATCCTACCATGAAGTAAAACTATCAAAATATGACCATAACCTTGTCTGAAGCCTCTACTGCTAATCTGTACTGCAATAATCCTCAATAATAATAATTATCTTAACCATCAAGCTATGCTGCCTCCCTTCTGCACTGTACTGAAGTTATACTAATGGAATGATTATGGGGAGCTTAGCTGGAGAAATTATCTAGTTTACATTCACCTTACGGTAAAACCTTAACACTTAATTGCTTGGCTAAAAGCTTTAGCTCATTTGCCTAACATACACAAGAGATTCAGTGTTTTCTTAATTACAGAACTAATTTTGATCATGACTCACTCCAACTGGGCTGGAAAATGTGTCCAGAGTGAATGTGAAGAAGTAAGAGACTGTTGTTCTTGCATCCCATGCATTATAGACTGCAGCATACAAAACAAGGCACTAAGTCAAAGTCAGAACATGCAGCCCCAGGCACTACACGTCATTACAAATTCAGCTATTTGCAAACACAGAAACAAAACCTGCACTTCCAAAATATACTTTAAAAGTGCTATGAGTTTTCACATGTGGAAAAGGGAAAGAGAGTTTTGGGACACAAGAGGCAGAGGAAGAAGCTGAGCTGAAACAGAGGTCATCCTCAAAACAACCCCAGGACATGTTCAGGAATTTAAAGTTACTACAAGATACACCTATAACATCAAATATAAAAGCATGACAGGCTGCACAGGCACAGAACAAGGAAATTATCCCACTCTGCAGGCAGGATTCTCACCACTAAGCCCCACTGACCAGATGGTCTAACTGTGAGAAGGGAAAAAGCACATTTGCAAGTCAGCCCCTACCTTCAGCATAAATGTCCTTGATGCATTAATTCAATCATTCTTCTAAATCCAGGTACCCATAGCTCAGCCTTCCTACTTCAGGCAGATGTATGTGAATCACTCATGTATTTTCCGAAATGAATAGTGTTGCCAATCAAAGTAGACAAATACAGTTGCGCCAAGTGAGGTGACACAAACATGCAAATTCCTGCTCAAAACTCAACGCAATTAGAAGCTGGCAGAGGAAGGATTAGTCTAACACTGACTTATGAGCAGATCTCTTTAAACCCAGGTTTTCAGGTTTTGTTCTTTTTTTTTTTCAAAAACATTTCCCTTCACCTCAACTTTTTGTAACCCTTTAAGTGTCTTAAAGGTTTATTTATGTCTCAAGTTACAAAAGACTAAAACTAAACTATTCTAAAACTAAAAAAAAAGCCACAAAGGCCACTTTCAACATGACACCAAATGGTATTATGAATTTTGTTTAACGCACTGATAGCTCTGAAGTACATGCACTTCATGCAATTTCCAGATGGAAAGGCTGCTTATCCATTTTCAGTGAATTTTGCTCCCTCTCCTCCCCGCCCCCCCCTTTTTTCCTCTTTATAGTGGCAGAGCTATAAACCTCTTCAAAAAACGGATTCTGGAAATGGTGACAGCTTTAACTACTGCCTCGTCAGTACTGCCACTAAAGAAAACTCACTGTGCTGGTGGAAGAGCAGGTACTCAGAGAGAGAACACATCACATTGCATATAACCACTGCTACTTTGTCCAGTTCCTTCCCAGGTATCAAATCAATACACGTTACTCATTTCCCTGCTGTTTTACTACAGCAGCTCTCCTTGATCCTACAGTTTAAACCAAAACCCTCTGGGAAAGGCATTGTGTATACAAGTGCACCAGTCAGCTCTGCTAAATAAATCATCACCTCCCTTTAATTAAGATTAATGTTGCAGCCCTTTCTGGTTGTAACACCCTAAAGGTCCAAGCTGAAAGCATTGAGTTGGACAGAAACACCCTGCCTGCACATCTAAGGCAGCTGTAGCAATACTGGTAGATTATCAGCTGAGCAGAAATGTTCACCACCTCCCAACATGCATTTGCCCTACACAATGTTTGCAAACTGATAAGACCTAAGTGATTTCACTCTCTCCAGCTTTTTCCTGCTGAGATTAACAAAGACCCTACCCAGGAATAAATGAGAGGCTGGTTTACCCTTAAACCTCCCGAAGAACCTCCATCCTTGCTACCAGCTGCACTGAAGGGAAGTGATGGCAAGCAGTCATTTTCACCCAGCACCAGACCCAGCCATGGGGCTGCTTTGTCCTGCACCAGAGACAACGCTATGATGACCATGTAAGCAGCTACAGTTCTGGCAACAGCATGAAATTAAGAAGATGGGGAAACAGAATCCTATGAAAACAGTTACATGCTCTTCTCCACAGAAAACCAGGCTCATATTCCTGCACAGCCCACAGGCATAGCTGCAGCAAAGATGAGGCTCATTTGCATGTACTATGCTATATGACTTTAATTGTGAGATATGACTCAGGTAGATTTATTCCAGACAATTTGCAGGAGAGCTCATCAGCCAGTCACTGCCCAATCAAGCAGGCTGCTTCTTGTTTAAATCCAGGGCACAAGAGGAGATGAGCTCATATTAAAAAAAGAAGAGGTCAAGAAAGGTGACAGTCCCTCCTGGGCAGGAAGCCTCTTTTCATATGCATCAGGAAGTGCTACATTCACACATATGGAACTCTATAAATAAGAAACAAGCTAAACTCTCTTGTCACTTGAGCATGCCGAAGCTTTAAAATCTATTCACAACCACTGCTGAAAAGAAACCCTCCAAACATTTTTCTGAAGAAGCTGCCTACCTTGGTACCTGTTAAACTTAGAAGGCATTAGGACCAACGCATGCAACACCTGTGCCCCTCCTGCTGTGTGACAGTTATTCCTACAAGAAAGTTCAGTAAAACTGAAGGAAGGTCTATTTTATTGCAGGCTGTGTATGTACAGTGCTTAGCACAACGGGTCTTCATCCATAGCTGTTGCAGTGCGCTGGAACCAACATAAGAATCACCTGGTGCCCTCAGACACAGGAAACTTTGGTGAAGACCTTCAGAAAAAGGCAGACTACAAGCGGCAGACTATGAAATGCAAATCTGGTAGCACTTCCAGTCTGCAGATCTTCCCCAGCTCGGGAGCTCAATCTGAATTTATTTTCACAGATTTTTTTATGGCGTAGGTCACACATCAGTCATGTGACTGTAGTGAAACATAAGTGAGCCCAAACCCTCAAGACAGTTAATTCAAAACTGCTGACAGTCACTGTTACTCAGGTACAAGGCAGAAAAACACATGTTCTCTAGCTCTGCTTCTGCTCCTTAAATCAAAGGATGCATTTAAATACATAATCTTGCAAGCTAGGTGGAAGAAATGTGATCAGCCAGAAAGGTTTAATTTTCCTTTCTCTTCCCCACTTTCCAGCATTTCCTTGCAGAGCTCCAAGGATCTTTAACATATGAAAGTGTTAAAGAGCAGTGAAACACTCCAAAACCCCACTCCCTTAGAATTGGTACCCAAGAAACATCTGAGCTTTCAGAAATCCAGAGGGAGTTACAGGCAAATAACTATTCGCTAATTATACTTCCAGTACTGACACTATTGAAAATTGCGGTCACCCCACAGGCCGTGTTTTCCCAAACTGATCAAGGATCTGAGAGAGCAGAGTTTCTTTCTCAAGATTTTACTATTTTCTGAATCTCATTTCAGAATCAAAAATGGGAATATCTTTCAAGAAGCCACACGCATGTATTTTCATATTTTACACTTATTATTCAAATTAAACGTGATAAATGCTTAACTGCTGTTCCCACAGAACCCAGTTCAATTTATGAGTTGCACCCCACAAAAGCTTCACGACAGCATGGTCCTTTGCCGGGGATAAGCATCATGTGTGGAGAATTATTTATTTATTTTAGATCAAAGGCAATGAAAACACATGGTTTTAAAAAGAAGGAAATACAAATCAAAATTAAATAAGGAGGAACTATTAAATTACACTGGACAGAGAACCTATTTCCTGTTTCTCCTATTTCCAGCTCGAGAGCATGAAAAAATATATTTTCCTGGACACGAGTTATGCATTAAAAAAAATGGAAATGGACACATGGCTGACACAGTGCTTAGGTGCCTGAATCTGTATGTCAACATACATTTTTTATGCACACACTAACATTTACATGTATAATTAGGCAGACATTGTGCACACCTCTTCAAGAATAGCTAGGGCTGACGCGAACAACCCAATTCTAGCACAACTGCTGCTTGGCAAGGATGCAGTCTTACACCCAACCACAATTTCAAGAGCCCATTTTTCAGCAAGACATTGATTTGTGTCCTAGCTTAACCACCCACTGATGTCATTCTCATTCTGGGACAACAGCATTCAACCCACTATAAATACGATCAATGAGCGACCCTGTACATATGAAACAGATTGTGTCTGACAAGACATTTTATGGGAAACTAGCTGAAGAGCAAACCTACCTCAAAATACCAAGCAGTACTGGAGATGACTGCATTTAATTTCATAATTAATTTCTTCAGGAGGGGAGTACTTCACATTTTCAAAAGAGCTCTCTTATATTAAAAGGGGGGGCAGGGGAGAGTGAGCAGGCAAGAAACCCCAAGAACAAGACCAGGTCTCACCTTCCCCTTTTCTACTCAAGTTCCCAAAATTAACGCTGTGGTGGAGCATGCATTTAATTTCAGAAAATGGATTTGAAGGAACACCTCTTTGCTTTCAGTGATGGGAGTTTTGTAAACCTGCAGATCAGCCAGTGGTACGCAGGTCCTGTGGCGCAGACAGTGTGCACATACTGAAAATACCAGGTCTAAGTCATCTCCAGGCAAGCACAACAGATGTGCAGATCCCTTTCCCCCATTTGTTCTCACTTAAGAATATAGTATGTTCAAATCCAAAGCCCCCTTGTTTACAGGAATCACAGTTTGACTGCAGATATTTTATCTTCCTTGTTCATCACACAAACCGGGCTTGACCTTGTGAAATAATTGCTTGCTTTTGACTCACGAGCCCTCCCCTCTGCTGCTATTTACGTTCAGGGTTGTGCTGCTTTGATCACTGAGCCATTTATAAAAAATGCCTTCTAAGGTGGATAGTGGTAAGTAGGACAGTCTCCTGTTTTCATTCATGATTAATACCCAAAATAGCTGTAGAAACATTTTAATCATATCAGATGAGGGAAGACAGGTTACCTCTGTTACCCAAATGTACCTCAAGGAAGCCTGCCAAGAATTTATTTCAATGAGAGCAGGAAGAGAAAGGGTAGGTAGCACTTGGGTCTCAAACTTTCAAGCTATAACTGAAGTAGCTCCTGCAATCCCACTGAGACCACAAAATCATCTTCTCCCAACCATATGTGCAGGGGTTCCAAAACCGTAACCTGCTCAGGGCCTCCAGCACAGAGGCTGCAGCACGTTATCTGCAATCGATTTGAAAGGATCTATAGGGTCACTGTGGAGTGGTGACTCCTGTGCCTACAGCAGCATGGGATGGCCAGGTGAGAAGTGCTCCTGCAGAGACATCTGAAAAGCAGCAACTACTGCATCAGAAAACTGAGGGCAGTAGAAAATCATGGCTTTGCCTTACAGATTTACATTTGCAGACACTTCCATTGGACACATCTTGAGTTCTGTCCATTCCCCATGAGGTCCATGGAACTGCATTCTTACACTGTATATAATTCAGATCAACGAACTCTCACCTCAAGCCATTCAAAAGAAAACAAAAGCAAGTACTGCTGACATTTTATTGTGGTGGGTCATATCTGCAAGAGGTAAGTGTCCTATCTTCTTTTGTTCACAAAGGAAGGCAAATTAAAATCCTGCCACGGAGTGTCTTGGTATTCTTTATCTTAGGCTGAAGAACACTACAAATAAGGCATTCCACTTAATGCAGTGCTTGCTATGCTCACTTTCCAAATATAGAAGGCAGCAAAAAATACCATGGAGACGTCAAAATTTGACTAGACTCTACTATTCATATTGTTCTTAAACACTGGGTTTTAAGGAACACAAGCTACAGGTATAACAGTCTATACTAAGGGTTGTTCTTAAAGGCTCTGTAGCCAATTAATTGTACTGGGTTTTCAAATGCTTAGTGAAAGAAAACCTGTGCAACAATTTACTAATTAACAACTAACTGTAACAGGGTCAATTACTAGTGCTGACAAAGAACTTTCTCCTTACTATGAAAGTTAAGCTTGTTCTCTCCTCAAGCCAGGCATTAGTGCAATATATATTAAACAAGCTGTTGATGAAACGTTTCAGATATCACTTCTGAACTAACATGTTTGGATGACTTCAAAAGCATAAGCAAAGCATATGCCACATAATCCCCCACTAAAAACTGGGTTTTGAAGAAGTTTAAAGAAGTATCACCTATTAAAGAAGCATGCAGGAGATGCTATAAAAAGACAAAAAAACTATTAATGGAACTTATAAGGAAGAGAGGGTGAAAAATGACACCTGAAAATCCTTAGCACTTTATATGGCACTTGTTATCTTCAAAGCATTGCATAAATATTAACTAATTAATCCTTACAGTTTTCTGCAGGTGATAGGAGGCAAAGCTTAATTTAAATAGTTGGAGTAAGATTCATACAGGAAGGAAGCAACCTGGAAGAGGCAAAAGGTAGGCAGCATCAGAACAAGCTAGCATGGAGCTGATGCTAGGGCAGCACACCACCACACATTCATGGTGTGCCATCTCCTGAAAAGAGAGGAAGGGAAAAGAAAGAGTCTATGTGCAGTCACCCAGCACATATGGTACAGGACTACAAACCCAAAGATATCAGATGGGACATCATCAAGGCAACCACAGGTGAGATCACTTTTGTTCTGTGTTCTGCTAGCGCAGGAATCACAGCATCGTCTATCCAGCTACTCTCAATTAGCAAACTGCCAAAACTTAAGACCTGCTTTACTATCACAATTTTTTGCCATTCACATCCTTGAAATGGTGGTAGGATCAAGGTAAACCATAACTTACTTCTAATGTGACCCTGTCCACATCAAGAAATTTAAGGCAATGCTACTTTGTGATTCTGGTTGTAAATCGGATTGATTTTTTTCTGTTCACAGACCTCAGAGCACAACTCTGAAGAAAGGCGGGTCTCATTATCTCCATTTTGCTGAAATGAAGGAACTTAAGGAACTGTGTCACCAAAAAGCAAAAGAAATGGTTAAGAACAGAACAAGCACCTCTACCATCACCAGTTGCTCAGAACAGACGAACACCACTTCTGATGACCACACCACACCTGTGGCAACATTCCAGGCCCTATGAAATAAATGAGCACTTCAGCACCAAAGCAAGTGGATTCAAAACATCTCTCCATCTCCACAAGGTATTGAGTTGAGTAGCAAAACCAGTCTTGAAAGACAAGGTTTAATTTGGAAAGGACATCTGAAGAGACACAGCATAGCCCACATCACAATTTTTACAAATCTGTATTTTGAAAAGGAAATGGACAAAGCAGGAATGGGATGCAGGACGCAGCAAGTAAGAGATTTGCCTCTGCAATACCCTTCCTCTGACTGCAGCAAAACACTTCCCAAAGCAGCTCCTGTAGTACAAACAGTAGCTGGATGGGAAGAGGCACTCCAGAAATCAAGCCAAAATGCCACCATAAGAAACAGCACTGCAGAGGAGGAGCAGCGCTTGAACTCCGCCTGCAAACTCACCAGAGGCAAAGCCACTGCTGCCTGCTGCAGGGCTACCTGCAACACAGTGAGCCATGTCCAAGCCCTCCCAACAGGCCTGGATTCACAGCTCCATGTCAGTACTCACTGATGCATTCCTGTGATACTACTCGGACTTGAGGAGGTGGAAGCCTCAAGTGTTCCTTTCAAGCCTTTCTTTGAAGGCACTGGTCTGAATGGCACCAGGTCAAAAAGCCTGCTTCCCAGTGGCTGTATGTCAGTCAGACTCTATTGACTCACTTTCTCTGTCGTTGAGCAAGCACTCAGAAGATGAACTGACCTTTGCCATGCTGGCCTGAGATAACATTCATCAGCGTTTGTAAAGCAAATGGATCCCAGATGTGAAATCCTGTTGGGAGCAGTGGCTGGGCTCTGCTAGGAAAAGGACACTACCCAATACATCAGAAGAAATGCAAATCCAGCTCTGTGTGAAACTCCTTCCCAATGCCTTTAACAGTAAATTCAGTCCTTCAGAAGTGAAATATAGTCAACCACTTGACACATCCAATAGGGAAGTGTCTCTAAAGTTAAACCACAGCTTCCCTATGACTCTTCAACTCATTCAAGAAATGAAACTTTACAGCAAGCAGAGATCACTGCAGCATCTTCCTCACGTGCATGTAACATTCATAGTGATACAGAAGATAACAACATCTTCTATTAGCAGATAATGAAGTGTTTTCTTCATCCAGCTTTGAAGTTTTCCTCTTACAAATGCAAGAAGCCTTATAGAGATAAGGATTTCACACCTCAGAAGCCACCTCCAATACTGGGTCCTACTTTAAAAATGAGCCCTATTTTTCAGGAGCACTGAGCATGCACAACTCTAGCTGCTGTCCCAGGTACACTGTCAGCACTCAGCACTTCAGGAAAAAAAAAAAAGGAAAGAAAAGGAAAGGAAAGAAGTCTCTTTTGAGTTCATGAAAAAGGACAGGCTGGAAGGAAAGATAATGTTCTCATTAACCTCTGTCCTAGCAAGCAGCTGGCATTACCTTACACACTGAGCATTAACTTTACACACTGAGAACGTCCTGATTTAACAGGCTCGCCGACTTTGCAAACATTGACTCAATAAAATGAAAGGAGGTTTTGCAGTGTCACAGCTGTAGGCTAGTTTTTGAATCCTGGCATACTCGAGCTACATATTTCAAGATGAAAAATCGCACCTTCAAGTGCAAGATAATGCAAATTGGAAGAAATAATTTAAACTACTTGTACACGGCAAAGGGGAAAGAATTAGCTGAATCAACAGCTCAATGAAGACATCTGCTCAGCGTGCAGCATCACAGAGCAAATAAAATACTGGGGCAAATTAAGAATGATAAGAGAATAATGTCAATAAATTATAATAGCGTCATATAATTTTACTGACAACAGCAGGCCCACTCTGCTCATCTCAAATATACCAGCTCTGTAATACAAAAGGTCCAAAGATGGGCAACTAGAATAGTTGGAAAAAAGAGATTCACAAGAAGAAAGCTGAAAAAAAAAAAATCTTTTAGTCTATGAAAAGAAATCATAGCAAAATACTGACATTAACATAAAATGAATGTTACAGGTCTGACAATCACGGTGGATATAGAAGGAAACACCACAAATAACTTCATGTGTTTAGTTATTTTAAATTAAGTGAAAATTCAGTCCACTGTAACTACACTTAGTCCACAGTGTATACTTAGTCTGAAGAATACACTACCACAAGTATCACTAAATACAGCATGCATCAAAGGCAAGCCGTAGGGAAAAAACCACAGTAAGACCTCTTTTTTGCTTTTTAGGAAGAGTTCAGCCTGACTTGTTTCAGTAGAGAACAATAAATAAACTGCAGATAGCAGAGGTCTGCACTTCCAGACCAAGCTTAGGACTAAAAAATCATGAGGGCTGCACAGCATTTCTTTTTTTTTCCCAGGCAATGGCTAGGCCCCTGTCAGGGGCAAAGGGCTTCATCAGACAGCACCAATGCTTTCTGTCTGTCCCATAACAACAATTCTAACATTAGTACAGGAGCAGAGTAGGGCAATTAAGAATTCCATACTTGATTTGTATGAATTAGATGAGCACACCTAGATCACACATTTCCAAATACATTTCAGATCAGCACGTGTGCACAAAAATATTAACATAGATTTTCGTTAATTATTTACTCTATTTGTCCAGGCAGAAGGAGTTCACGACAGTAAGTAGATAAAGCAGTGCTTTAAAGCATGCCCGGTCAACCTTTTGAGCTTCTAATGCTAAATTCTGTGGATCAAAAAAAAAAAGGAAAATCAGACTTTTAAGTATTTCTGTAAGTCTTATAGCCTCCCTGAGGTGAGGACTGTTTCACTTCGTGTAATTTCAATGAAACATACCCGGATCCTCCGGAATGCACAAAGACAGAGAACACCACACTGCCCAAACTGGAGGGACGCCCCGGTAGGCACTGCCCACGGGCGGCCGTGCCCGCGCACAGGTGCACAAAGCCAAGCGGAGCTGCCGCTGCTCAGCAGAGCCACGCCGAGGGGAACCCGATGTCACACTAAACTTAGGAACGATGCGTCCGTCGGTCGGAGCCCCCGAGGCCGAGGCGGGGGCTCCAGCTTGCAGGCACTCGAGGAGACAACGCCGCCCGCCGGGGTGGGTTTTCTCTGGGTGATTTTGAGAAGCAAACAGAAAGGGAAGGAGGCAGGAAAGCAGCACACGGGCTGAGGGCTGGGGAACCACCCAAGAGGGGTGCTGCCGGATCCCAACCATGCCGTGCAGTGAGGAGCCAAGCCCGCCCGGGGCGGCAGTGGGTGCGAACAGCGAGGGTAGCCGCCGCGCCCTTAGTCCGAAGGGCCCGTCCCGCTCCCAACTTTCGCCCAACTCCGCCGGCCGCGCCGCGCTCCCCCGCCCCGGGAAGGGGACACCCCGCTCCCGTCCCCGCCGCCCCGGGGAGCGGCCGCCGCCGCCACTCACCGCCAGGCCGAACAGCAGCAGCGGCAGCAGGAGCCGCCCACGGCGCCGCGCAGCCCCCGCGCCCTGCCCCAGCACAGCCATCGCCGCCGCGCCGGACCCGCCACCGCCGCTGCGGGTGCTGCCACGTCTGGCGGCGCAAGCGCGCTCCGCCACTACCGCCCTCCCGCGCGACGGCATGACGGGGCTTGTAGTTCGCCCCAAGGAAAAGCAAGGCAGGGCGAGGGGGATGAGTATTCGCACCCGAGCTTGTGTGCAGGGCGGCGCAGGGCAACAGAAACTTCAAACCCACCCGACATCCCTCTTCCCCCCCCCCCCCC
>NDXB01007702.1:40642-56116 GCA_002631895.1 Agapornis roseicollis | reverse complement strand
GACACCCCCCCCCCCCCCCCCCCCCCCCCCCCCCCCCATTGCCGCCAGCAATCGCAATTGAAAAGCCATCTCCTTCCAATTTGTTCCAACACACAGTATAAAGAAAAATGTTTCAACTCTTCTCCAGAGCCCCACCGGCCTCTCCTCCGGAGTTAGTTTTTGTGTTTTGACCTCTTCCCAGTATGTACCTCACCCTAGAGAGCCTCTGGCAGATAGCCTCCTGCCCCATGCTTTGTTTGACAGGGTCTTTAAAGCTTCTCTTTCTGGAGTAAGCTTACTCTTCTGGAGTAAGAACCATAGAATGGTTTGATTTGGAAGAGACCTTTTAATATCATATAGTTCTAATCAGCTGCCGTGGGCAGGGACTCCTTCCACTAGACCAGATTGCTCAAAGCCCCATCCAAGTTGGCCTTCAACACTTGCAGGGATGGAGCAGCTGCAGCTTTTCTGGGTAACCTGTGCCAGTGCCTCACCATCCTGATAGTAAAGAACTTATTCCTTATGTCTAACCTAAATCTACCCTCTTTCAGCTGAAAGCTATTTCCCCTTGTCCTGTCACTGCATGCCCTTGTAAAAAGTCCTTCTCCAGGTTTCCTGTAGGCCCACTTTAGGTATTGGAAGGCTTCTCTAAGGTCTCCCAGAAACCTTTTCTTTTCCCAGGCTGAACAGGCATAACTCTGTTAGCCTGTCTTCATAGGAGAAGTGCTCCCGCATCCTGCATATCTTCATGGTTCTCATCTGAACTCTCTAGCAGGTCCACATCTTTCTTATGCTGGGAGAGGTGAATAAAGGAACAAAAGTAATGGGGAGAGAAAGCTAACTGGGTGAGAAGCTTAGAAACTAGGACCTGTTCTCCTTGTAAGTTGTTCCCACTTGTTATCATTAAATCCAAAAGGAGAACCCTGCTTTATCCTCACATGTTGGCAATGATGCCAAAGTGCAAGCAAATAAATACACTGAGCGTGCCCAGGATCAATTTGTGCAGCCTCCATTATAATCACACTATTGGAATGATTGCTACATCCAGATGAACAAACCAGTCTGAGCTTCTAGTTAGGCACATTCTGTGAGCCAGCTCTGCCTCACAAGGACAGCCCAGATCTCCTGACACTAATCTTAAGGTCAAAGCGGGTCAGCCGCGTCATAATTGGCTTCCCACGAACAGAAGGGATCTTCACCTACTGCCCAGTGGCCGTGTGAAATTCTTCCCTGGCTCGGAAACATCAAAGGAAAAACAAAGGCATCTTTTCAAGTCTGATCCTTATGTCTGAGTGTCACCTGAGTGTTAGGCTAAGAGGCTGGCTGCAAGGGAGCAATTTGTAGATCCATACAGCTGACTGATCACTTCAGGCAGTGATCATGAAAACTGAATGCCGTTGACATTAGCAAGTCCCCTGGTGGAGATACAATTTTGCAAAGCAGAAACGCTCCTAGAGAAAGTTATTACGATTAACATTTATACTTTTGTGGCATCTTTTGCAGCAGAACCAGAGTGCACTTTTCTCAGTCACAGCTGGATAACCTTCAGCAAATCATTTCAAAGTGCTATGCCTCACTTCCCATTTGCAGGCAGCTTCAGTTAGCCTACCTTTAAATGGGGTTAGCAATTCTTAGCTCATTCTAAAGTGCCAGTGGATGTCCACATGAGGCACAGCACTGGAGCCATCATAAGGATTTTGAAACAAGGAAGGACTCACAGCCAGAGAGAGACTTAGGGAAGGGAAAATTAAAAATCTTTTCACCCTTCAGTGGAAGGACCCAAACCAAAACATCCTCTGTGTCAAATACCTGTACCCCTAAAGTATATGCTACCTGCACTGCTTCCCCTCACCTGCAATGGAGTAGGTGGAGGGGTGCACTGTACTGGTCACCACCACCCCTGGTGCCAGCTTCCCAATAGGTAATAACCACCCTGCTAGCAAAAGACTGCAGATCCCCAGCCAAAGCCCATTCCCATTTGAAATAACCTGTCAAGACCTGCAGGAATAAATAACCTCTTCCAGATGCTGCTAAGCCTCAGATAGCTGTGTGCAGAAGCTGAAAGGCTTCTGCACAGAACTACCCTGACTAATCCAGTCCTCTAATCTCAGTTGGATATCCAGGTCTTTAAAGAGTGCTTGAATCCTCCTGTGACTCTTTTTGTGTAGAAGCTGTTACATCTTTTGAGGCTTCACATCCCAGTTACCAGTATCAGGCAATGAAAAAATAATCTCAGTGTGGCAAAATTTCTGTGCTATGTCATCACCATACGGGATGTGCTGCCATTGTGGTGGGAAAGATAAAATCCTGGAACATGGTGGTTTTGTCACAGGAGTACATTTTTATCATGATGGCTAAAGGAAACATTCTCAGGAAGGAATTAAAAAAGAAGACAAGCTATTTCAAACTGTGCTTCATAAAGGTTATATAAAAAAACAGTTTGGGAAGCTGCAATTGTTATATATGGAAGAATATAAAAAGGGTATCCATGTGGCAACTACAGCTTCTTCCTTACGGCTCAATAATTTGTGTTGACATGACAGGCATTGCCAAAACTTAAGAGACAAGATCATTGAGCATCTGTCTCGGGTCAAAATAATATATCAATATCAGCTCTAGACAAGGCTCTGCACAGTGGCAGCTACTTAATCAATTCGGTCGTGCATTACTAATGAACTCATTACAGCTGTATCTGAGTGTGCCGCTTTCGAGCATCCCAAGTTGTACCCTGTATCTGTTTGGCATTAATATCATATGCTCCTTGCTTCTCTGTAATTGTAGTATTTGTATATGGCACTACAAAATACTGGAAGAGCATTCATTAATTAATTGCTGAGAAGCAAGAAAGAATTACTGCTTTTGGATTATAGATCAGAAAACAGTAGCAGAGAGATTATATGATTTGCCCAAGGCTATAAAACCAGACAGTTTCAGATCATGTTAGTTTCCAAAGTCTGCACTGGGTCTGCTAATCCTTACTTGTCTATCTATATTCAAACCGCTCTTTTACCTAGGATAAAGTACAAAACCAGATTGACAGTAAGTATGTCTGTAAGGAATTACACCTTCCACATTTCCTGTGTGTCACTGCTTTATTTGACAAGCTTTATACTTTGTTCTCTTTTTAACCTGAACAAGTCTCTGGTGGCTTCTCACAAAAGGTGAAATCAGTCACCTTTACCACAAAAAATGACAGCAGAGCAGACAGAAAAAGATCTAAGCACTCTGCAAGCCATAGTGAATCCAGAGGCAATATGGTCTATGCTGGGACCCCAAACTACATAGCATTTGCCCAAAATGAAAGCAGGATTCATTTAACTGCCTTAACTGCATCAAGTTCTCCTCCTTCCTTCCAGCAACATCTTTTCTTTCTTTAGTTCAGCTTCAGCCAACTGATTTTGATCTGCGGGCTTATCTCCTATGAGTTTTGTGACATCTGTGTCATGGCACTGATTGCATCAGCTGAAAAGAGACATACGAGCTGGTTGCCATCAACAGATTGATGGTATTGTAGCCCTCGGCTCCTCATGACCTTTCCTACAGCTCTTCAGCATATGATGAAAAGTAAAAGAGACAGGACCAGCCCCTGTAGGATTTCACATGGGAGGGGCCTCAGAGTAGAGGCACAGCTGTACATCGCTTTTCTCCCGCTGACATCTGACAGAGGGGAGAGCTTGCAGGCAACTTTCCACTCGTGCTTCCTCCTCAGCACCTGACAGCAGGGGCTGCATATGCAGCACATCCATACACATCAGCCAGTAAGTTCCATGGATGATCATTAGCACACCAAAATCAGGGATATGAAGGTGCAACTATTACATAAAGGATTGTTTCTTAGGTCAAACATTCCAGTTTCATACTTCTACATGAACTCTTTTTAACACTATTTGTTAATGACAGAAGTGCATCATGAATATCAAGGGACTGCTCTCTGTTATTCAGCTGTGACATGTCTGTACTTTTTACCTCGTTCACTCACTGTGGTAAATGGGCATGGCAGGGGGGCAAGTTGGGTTGGGGTTTAGTCTGCATCCTTTTACCTCATTGCTCTGCAAGAATGCTATACGCAGCAATATAACTAAGTGCTTCCATTTTCTGCATTGTACCCGTTTCCATTTCTGGGGTCTAGAAGGTCTGTGAATGTTTTGTACAGACCTTGCACAGCACAAAGAAGAAATGCAAACATGCTGTGTGCTTTCATGGGAATTTTACTTTAGTACTTTATTGTTGTTGTTTCCTTCATTCCAGAATAAAAGTACTTTTGGACCACAGGTAGATAGATGCTCTTTATAAGAGGAAAAAAATCCAGTAGGTACTGCAGGAGTCAGTTAAAAGCTGGGTATAGATATTTTCCAATTATTTCTTCCTAGAAATTTTCCACTACAGTATTTATTGCTTTCTTTAAGTCTGAAGTCTGCACGCCCCTTTACATTGAAGTGGCCCTACTGTTAAGAACACTGTTGTTCTTTCACTGAATCTCCAAAGCTACATGTAATGTGTTCCTGAGTAACATAAAAACCTTTACAGTATGAGCACCTTGCTGGCAGGTAGTAGATAATTTATATCTCTCAGTTACCTGCTGAGAGAATAGTTTAAACAAGATTAAAACAACCGCTGGAGTCTAGCTGTTGAGCACTGACTGCAGCACTACTGCATGTTTCTGAAGTACTGCATGCAAGCTGCGGAAGCTTCATAAAATATTTGTAGGCTGTTTTACCTTTACTGCATCATCAGAAGTGTTAAACAATAAGCTTGTGAAGAGGGCTGAGATCTGAATCTGAATTCAATGCATCACCCAAACACAGGTTTCCTGCATGAGGATTTGCATGTCATATGCTCTAGCAGGGGCTGACATTTCTACCTGTAAATCAGAAACAGGTGCATTTAGTGGAGTTTAGCTAATACCGCTTGGATTGTGATGCCACTTACATACCCTACTAACAGGAGTCCAGCTGGTCATTTTAGGACAATATATGTCTCTCTTCTACTGGCAAAATGTTCAACTTTAATATGCAAGTTCACATACTGAGACTAATTCTACCATGCTGTTCTGGAATAGTGTCACACTAACAGCTAGCAACAGAGAAGATGGGCTTCTCCTGTGAGTGGAGTTATTATGCCTCTTGTCAGGGTATGGAAAATATTCATCCATACAACGAGCTGAATATAAAGATATGACTATAAATACACAATCAGGATATCATTCAGTATAAAACAGTGTTTGCTACTGGCCTCAGTCTTCAATGGAGCTGTATCCATGCACAGTAGCTGAGCATCTGTCTCCATATTATATCCACAAATGTATTAGCATTCAACCATTGGCATATATTTGCTGCAGACAATGTTCTACTAAAATATTTTTTGCACATCTATGAGAATATATCCAATACATCCAATATATACATATTCAGTATTTTTCTCTCTCCATATGTAGATAGGTAATTTTATATCTACTTTTTTTACATGCATATACACACACACATGTGCACACATATACATTACATATATTAAACAGATGATTTTTGTGGATTTATATGATTTTATATAATATTAGTAAATAGCAAGTCAATATGGGGTTTTTTCCCCCCACTTTTCAGCTTTACTGGAAATTGTTTCTGTGATTAAGTGTTGCCTGTTTGAGCTCAGGATCAGCAGCAACAATTAAGGGTATGACTATGCAGTCAGTAGCTACCTGCATGCAATATGGCAAAGTTTAATGAGAGGGATTTTCTTCCTGAAAAACCTTGTCTTTTCAAGGACCACTACTCACAGCCAAATGAAAAAAGCTGCTCTGTGATGAAGCTGGTGTAAAAGAAACCCAACCTTATGACCAAATCCCTTGGCTTTCTGCAGTTGTGCTGTCAGAGTAGCAATTTAGTGATTCAGTAGGTCCTTAGGATTTTCTGTCTCTGAAACTCCTTCCTTCCCTGCATATTGCAGTAACCCATTTTTTAGTAGGGAAACACCACAGACAATGCTGCATGGGAAAAGAAATTATAGAAGAAGCAGAGAAGCAAGCAGGAATAAGACCTTGATCCTAAACTCTTCGAAAGTTATGGATTGACTTCAGTGGGCTTTGGCTTGATCTCTAGCTGTCAGGGAGAAGAGCCAGTAAAGAAAGGAAGAAAAACAGCTGAAAAACAATAGGGAAATAAAGGAGGCAGAAAAACATAATACTAAAGATAAAAGAAAGAAATCAGAAAAGATAGAGTGCCAAGGGGGGAAAAGGCAGAGCAAAGAAGTAGCAGACACCACTAAAACATAGAGAAAAGTGAGAAAAAAACAACAGTGAACAATTCATGAAATATTGTGATGGAAGCCTATTTGCTCTTGGTTTTTACGCTCATTGTCCACATAGCACAACCTCAATGTTGCCATAACTGAGGCTGCAACTACATTTTCCTTTTGATGTGCTTTATGGAATGCCCTGTGTCCCAGCTCCTCCGCTAGCCAGGCCAGCACTTATTTAGAAAACACTTTGCCAACTGCTGTATATGCCTAGGTTTCCTATACAAGGAGAAGTCTGACGTGCATCTGGGTCTCACCTAGAATATGGAGTTGAACTTCTGCAGAAGTCAACAGGAATGCAAGGTGCTCAGGGTCAGAGAAATACAGTCTTGCCTCTTGCTTCCACCATAGTAATGCATAGGGTCTTAGAAGAACAAGATTGGGTTTTGGGCCAAGAGCAGGAGTTAGGAGACCAAAATTCTGTTTCAAAGGCCTGGCACGAGGCTCTGGCAACTTTTAATAACTCTATAAAGTACTACTTTTCTCACCTTTTCCCCTTTAAATATGCATAGGGCTGGTGACACATGCTACTACTTGTGGAACAGTGAGATTTGCAAACAGGTTCCACTGTAAAACTTCTGGCAAGGTCTGTGTTGAGAATGGGCCATCACTGTAAGATTTGGTTGTTCTGCCAATCTGCCTTTAAGAATACACTCTTTTTTTNGTAACTGTAACATTCTGTCTCAGGATTATACTGTCTATTTGGTTATATACAATGACAGAGCAAATATATGGCATTAATTCCTTTTGAAAACTTGTCTCTTGATTATATACCCTTTTTTTTTTTTTTTTTTTTTAAGATACTTAGCAATACTCTGCATGGCTCTAGGTACTGTAACACAATAGTGAAATCCTTGTGGCATTATAACGACATTGGAGAGAGCTCTGACAGCCAGGTGAATTCCTGTCTATATCTTCATTATCATGGGTGTCCTCATGCCTCCCTTCTCAAAAAACCATATCAGACAGATGTTTGCTGAAGCTGAAGAACACTTCTCTCGGAATTCATCCTAAGTCTCTGGCATTGCACTATTGTCCTGGGTCAGCCAAACAACACAGTCCCCTAGGATCCAGAAGTGTGATCAGGAGCTCCAGAAAACACCTCTCATCCCCTTGCCTCCCTGTGCCTTTGGCAAACCACTGAGCAAAGAGCCAGCCTGAGACTTCAGCAAGATGCAGTCAGAGCTAGGATCTGTGCACATGCAGGTAACAGATTTTGGACAGTAGCATCTTTGCTTTGACTTCAGTTTTGGCTTTTGAGGATTGCATATGCTACTCCCAGGATAAGAACTAGAGTGAACCTGTGGGACAGCAGGCTGAGGAAGGAAACAAACCAGTGTGAAGGTCAGATCTACAAGAGTCTGTGTAGAGATACTGCTAGTGATGGTGTGTAAAAGTCACGGGTGGATGAGGAGCCTGCGACTGCATGGGGACATTGGGGACAAGAGTGTAGAGCTGAATGATGAGTTGAATGAGGAAAGCTCAACAGAATTTTCAAGATTGGTGGATGAAGCTTAAGATAACAAGACAGCAGCTAGCGGGACAGAAAAATCTGTAGACACATAGAGCCATTAGATTCCCAGATTTCTTCTCCCAGTAAGTATGTGCCTGAACACACTGTGATCTACAGATGGCAATTTGCTATTTCTATGAGTTAACTCTGGTGTCTCAACTACCAGGATGAGAATGTAGGATTTTACTTATGTAAAGTCATAATATAACCTACAAGCCAGAAATCTTTGTCTGGATTGATTTTTTAAAAAAAAACCTAGGAAATCACATGCACACAAACTCTTCAGGGTTCAGAGGGAACGAAGTCACTCACTCAAAAGTTAGGAGATGCTAGATTAAGAATGCTTGAAAAACTGTACTAGCCTCTATGAACATGGTTTGTGAGATCCAGTTTTTAAGGACATAATTATTTTTTCCCCACAGATTACCTAACCTGTTTGCTGCGGTTGCTGGGAGATGTAGAATTAAAGGCAGGAAATAGCAGGAAGGAAAAAGATGATCTTATCATTAATGCAGTGTAACCTCTATGACATTGGGCAACCTGCTTAAATGAAAATTTTTCCACATTATCTCTAAGTGTTCATATCTCTGTTTCTGAGTATTCAACTTAGTATCAGATCAGATTTGCAGACACGCTGAGCACACTCATAAGAGAAACTGAATTCAATAGGAGCAGTGCAGTGAATATTTAACATTGCACAGCTGACTGTTCTGAAATAAGAGATCTTAGACAGCTGGACACACATTATATTCCCTATCTATGAAGCAGAAGGGCATCCTCTTTTGTCCTACTATGTATTGCAAAGACAAACTTGTCAACAGGCATGAAGCATTCAGGCACTTTAATGATAAACAACATGCAAAAGACCCTGTGATAAAGGATATAACATCAAAGATAAGCCTGAGTATCACACATTAAGGAGGCAAAGAACATATATGGACCACGGGGGTTAAATCAAAATAGGAAGAGCTACACATGTACTGAGCACCATTTATCTTGTGCACCGAAAGAGGAAAGGGATTGTGGTAAAAAGCCATATGGTCAAATATTAACATATGTCTGTTTATCTAAGAAAACAGTTCTGGAGGAAACAAGCAGTGACAAGACAAGAATGTGTTCAAAAAAGTTCTGTCAAGCCTATGCAAAAACGTGTTAAGGCCCTCTAAAATGGAGATAATTATACTTGTCCTTGCTTTTCAGTGCTTTGAGAACTGCTGGTGAAATGTGCTAGAAGACTTCATGCATTTTTGTTTTCACAGGATTTATAAGATCTTACTGAGTGACTCCAGGACAGCTCAAAGGATGGATCCAAAGACAATTGCAGTCAGCAAGAAGTTAGTTAATTTCAGGGCTTTTGGAGAAAAATCCATGAGCCGTCAAGCCCAGTTTCATTTTATGAAGTGACTTGATGTCATGTGCTGTAGACCCCAGAGACAAAAGCACAGAGTTGAGGTTATTAGGGTGACACAAGCCAGGATCTGGGTTTGGTTGATTTTTTAAACAAGTTGTGTCTTGACAGCAACCCAGAAGAAAAGCAATATATATTAAAAAAAAAAAAAGAAATAAACATTCATAATCTGAGCTTCTATTTGGTATTTTTAACTTGAGTGTTGAATCCAACTAATAGGTATGTTCAGTGATCATAAATCAAGNTTGGTTGAGTTTTTAAACAAGTTTTGTCTTGAAAAAAACCCAGAAGAAAAGCAATATATATTAAAAAAAAAAAAAAAGAGGTAATAAACCAGCTACTGTGGTCTGTGAAATGTAAGTGGAGGACAGCACTTGTACACTAATAAGGCATTGTCCAGCTGAACTAGTAAAAAGCAATAGAATAAGGTTTAGCTGAGGTTGACGGGGTCACCTCAAGCTCATTTCCCTGTGTGTGCTGCGGAAGGAACATAGCTGAAACAGCCACTTTCTTCTTCCCTTCTGTCAGTTACACAGCAGAAGAACTGAGTACCTGCTGAAGGCGCTTGTCAATGACAAGCAGCAAATGGTAGCACTAAAAGTGCAAGCCAGTGCAGCAAATGTGACCTAAGAATAAAGGCTGGCAGTGAGAAATGCTGCAGATTTGAAGTGCACCATAGCTTTCTGAGTTTATGAAAGCAGTACATCTGGGCAGCTAGCATAGGAAGCAATGGTACAGCACATGTCTGAGATGTTACTATAGAAAGACAGAAAGTGCAAGTCCCAAGAATAATTTAAAAATGTAGTCTTACAGTGGTAAGTGTATTTTATAGTGAAAGACAGATAACCAGATTCATTATTTTTAGTCTCTTGTTGCCAAATTCCCAGGCACTGCTCCACTTCTTCAGCTGGACACACTGCTCCTAGCATTGTCAAAATACTCCTTAACAGGCCAAGGATACAAAAGCTTCTGCTTCACACAGGCACAAGATCTGCTCCACTGTGAATTCCCATGTGTAAGCTTTTATCTCACTTTGCACATGATTTATCTGAGCCCCAGGCTGTGGAAGAAGGCTACATATGTTTTAGTGCCAGGGAGTTATTGTTACCACACCTGGGCTGCAGCTTCTCTGTGTAGTTGGGAATTTGACAGACCACATGTGCAGGGCCTTCAGAAGTAAAAGGACCCCAGATATTTTCTTGAGTTGCTTATGCTTGAGCTGTGCTCTGAGGAGAGCATGAGCAACCCTGGATTCAGTGACTTTTTCTAAATGAAGAATTACTAAATATTTATATTCTTCTAACTTAGCAACTTTCCAAGACAAGAGCTCTAAGCTATAAGTTCTTTCATTCTGTTGTAATCTCTTTGGAAGAGGAACCTCCTCTTCATTAGATAGCATCCAGCACATGGTGTTCTACTCTGATTAGAAGCCCTTCATGCTAGTGTATTGCAACATTGTTATAGTAATACCCATTTTCCATTTCTTCTTTATTCAGTTTTGAGACAGTCAGAAAAGCTAGAAATGGAAATGTTCTACTATGTGTCACCTATGGGTTCTTTCTTACCAGGGTTTGCGCTTTTCGCTGTCACATTCATATCCAATTGGTTGTGTATTCATAAATGCCACTTTTAAGTGGGAGTGGATTTGTTTTAATATTGTCTACTTACAGGAAGATTTTAAGGGCAAGAACCTCTTCTCTAATTGCCATATAGACATAATTTCTTCATAATGAACATGGATATATTTGGGTTACATAAATCAAAACACTCAGCTGTCTGTATCACAAGAGGGATGCTATGACTTACACAAAGGAAAATCATGACTCTCAAATCTCCTGGAATTACAAAATCACAATTTCAATCAAAATCTGTTGGTTATATGCTGTATTAATACTTAAATACTGTAACACAGGCAGGCAAGATTACATAATGAGACTCAGCAAAATAAGTTAATTGCTCTGCAATGTCAACTCCTATTGCTTGGTTGAAGCATGTTGTGCAAAAAACCCACATCTGACTTCTGATAAGATTTTTCTACTGCAATTGTGAAATTTACATACCGTAGTAAAATGTCCTTTTAAATGCCTTTCTTTTTAAAGCTTTTTACTGTTTTTCTCTTATCATGGAGACAATACTTCCACAAGGTCTACTTGATTTATAATTGCATTTTGGCAGATTAATTTGTTAACATAAATATCAGATTTATTTACCCACATTGCTAGCAATATATTTAAATAATTTAAAAATCCATTTGACTTTTCATTTTTGATGTGTTGCTGAGTTCTGAGTTTACTTATACACTTCAGTAAGTGTATAACAGTTCCTTCCTTTGGAGTAACTTTGGTTTGTGCAATAAGCAATGCAGAGAAAAAAAAAGTTCTTTGTTTTCAAACAACAGAGTCCCATTCAAGTGTTAAACAACTGTTATTATTGATTATTTACATTGTGATAGCTCTATAGAGACACCATCATGGAGCATGGCTCTATTATGTTTGCTGCTATACAAACATAGATGAAAAAGATGGTTGTTACTATTCCTTATGGCAAATAAGCTAAGTTGACCAAGGTGACAAGATTTGTTCATAAAAAGCAGCAAAAGGGCCTGGATTAATCCAAACAAAAAGCCTAATTGTACTGCTAAGATAAGTTGTGGTAAGGAAGAAGGAAACAAAACTTAAAAAGAATGTGCTAAATTAACCTCACACCTGTTTGCTGTTAAATTAATACGGGGATCAACTATTTAATTCCTCAAAAGGGCCACTAAAAAGAAGACTGGTGAGGAGTGAAGATGGTTGTGAAAGGAGATATGCTGAAGGGAATGAGGCATTTTTTAATGGCTACTTCCTACATCACTTTTTTGCTGCAGTACCCGGAGCATCAGTCTAAGCAGGCCAGGCTGTAGAGGAAGATCTAGATGATTCATTACTCTTGTCAGCTTTAGCTAAAACCCAAACACCAACTTCCTGTTGTGCTCTTTCTCCTGGATATTTTTAATTTCTTATCTATTTCTTATATATCTTTCTTAAAATAAAAGCTAAAAGCTAAAAAGCTTTTATTTTAGTAAGGGTTTTTCTTAGTTGGCCAAGATCATAGGCCTTGTTGCTATGACATGAAATAGGCTGAGACCCTGGCATTCAGAACCCTGAACTCTATTTAACTTTTTAAGACTGGTCATGAACACTCTTTTGATTCACTCGTTCCCTCAAATTTAATATAACAGTGATACAGCGAGCTTAAAATCTAGAAACATTACACTAATCTAAATTTACAAAAATACTAGTATCCATTCTAATTTTGGACCCAGAATGTGTTTCTGTTATTAATAAAATTAGCATCAGTAGGTGTTAGATCCCTTAGAAGATCGAGGTCTAAGAGACTGATGCAGGAAGTCTGTGGCATATTAGGACACTGAAGTCTATAAAACTACAGGCTAGAATTCTAATTACCAGATTACCTTTCTCCTATCACATTGCTGTTTCTAGCAAATTTGATTCATTATCATTGCTTCATTTCCAGTATATTATGCCAGTTTCCAGGGCAGCTGACACAATATACTGTGCTCCTCTGAATCCTCCAGAAGGAACAGCTTCCCACAAAATCCCACTCCCCTCAGAGTGCCTATTTAAGCATGGATTTTTATGTCAGGAAAGCAGTCAGGCATGTCTTTTCTGTATGCTTGCTAAATGATACTTAACCTACTGTGCCAGGATCCAGAGAAGTCCTCTGGACTTTTTCTGAAAAAAAAAAAAACAAAATGTTTCCATTCTTTCTAAGCGGGTCTTTTCCATTAAGCCTTTGGGGTAGCAATCTCTGCTAGAAGGCATGATCATGATCATAAATGCATCTCAGCACTGCAATTCATGTATAAGAGGGAGCAGCCCCTGTCATTTAATCTGATCCACAGGGGGCTGAGAAAGAAGTAGGTAGAAGCAGTGTCTGCTCAATTTATCAACAGCAATCTGACAAAAAAAGTACAGTTCTAGTCTGGTTTTGGTGGAGAGCTGAGCTTTTGACAGAACTATTTTAATGAAAAGTATTTCTGGTCAATGGTACTTGCTTTCTTCAAAAAATTGCAACTGAAGCAGTGATTGTAACCATAGCTGTTATAATTTTGAAACATTAAGTCTTCCATATACTTACTTTGATTGTCTTATGCTCTTTTTTTTAGGCTGTGTTGTCCTCCTTGATGTGTTGTGGCTATATGACTGCTGCAATGCACCATTTCCATGTACAAATAAAATGAAAGAGGAGGGCATGTCAATCCCCTTACTTATGACAGGGCACCCAACCTACAATGAAGAATACTGTTTTGCAACACCTGGACTACAGCTCCCAAGAGGCAGCACGGCTACGTTTATGAATCAAAATATTTTCCTTTTCCACTGCCATTTCAGACTATTCTAGCTAAAAAAATTCTCCCTAACTGCCCATTTTCCAGGCAGCTCTAACCAAGAATCCTTAATGAGACAATAGGGGAAATAAGAGAAGAGAGACCTAGGTAAGGGGAAAAAAAGAAACCTAGACTTCCAATTTTCAGATGTCATCATCTTCTAATGAGTTTATTTTCTATTATGTGAGGTACTTAGGCTGATTCTTCAGAAAAAAAATTGAAGTTAATAATGATCAATCTACATTTACTCTGCATATAACCATAGAGGTTATGATCCATAGCATAATTGCAGTGTACTGAATGTTTCCCTTTTATGGCTGGCTGCAGAGACTGTAATAGTATATTACTCATTTCTAGGTAAAAGAGTTCCTGCTTTGGTTTAGGTGGCAGGAATTTGTACTTCTGCTGCTGAGATTTTCAAACTTCATTCTGGCATATGTAGACAGATATATTTAATTATCATACAAACAACACTGGTTTGTCATTCTCCTTTCAAGATGACCCAATGCACCTGACAACAATACCGTCTATAAAAATCCCAAAGGTGCTCTTGGAAAAGATCTTTTCTAAATCCTCTTTTTTGCAGGGAAGAAATTATTGTGTGCTTTAAATGTTCTTGTTTCTTTGTTTCATTTCTCTTTCCCTCAAATATGATAAAGGAATAGAGAAGACTCAAGGTTAGATCTGGTGTAATTCCAACACCTATCCGTCTCTTATTCACCAAGTGTTTATGTATTCGTTTTCCTGAGAATGACAATCAACATGCAAAAAAATCAGAGTGTATTATGTGTATTTACAAGCATATGAAACACAACAGAAATAAAAGAAAGAATTGTAAATTTAAAATATTCTTGAAGACACCATAGATAAAGTGAAATTTCATTAATGCATTAAAGTACATTGGCTCAAGTCCATGCTGGATATTAATCCATAGCTCACAGATGAGTTTGTTGCACTGTTATTTAAAACCAGAACAAAACCTGACTCTGGAGCAGCTGCAATGAGCTAGCAGCCTCAGCACAGAGCACAGTGTACTGGATTAGACTAGAGAAAACACATTTAGTTAGATAGCAGCCACCAAAGAGAAAAGATGAGGTTGCAGCTACGGCTCTAGTGAATGACTGAGAAGAGCTGAATTCACTTTTGTGAAAATCATCCCCTCTTTGTGGGTCTATTCCCTGAGTAAAATATTTTTTTTTACCTTTCTGCATTGTGAACACCTCTGGTGAACACATGCTGTGCTGACATTTGAGATGAAACCTAGGCTCTGAAGAGCAAAAGTCACGTACCTTTCCTGCCTGGTGGGCAACTCATGTGGAGCCCAGCCCCATTCACCTTTACCTGGGTGACAGCTCTGGCCATTTCAGCCAGAACGTGGCTATATTTTGAAGGGAAGAATGTAGTGATACTGTTATCTGTGCTGAGTGACAAAAAAGATGAGCAGACTTTGTTGTAGGTGCCCCATACAAATGTACATGTGAGCTGCCAGAGCTGCCTGGCCTTGCTGCTGGACAGCAGAAGCCACAGGGTGCCTGCTCTGAGGTAGAACTCACCTCAGCCTGGGGGGCTGCACATGAGATAATGTCTTGTCCACTGAAAACTGTGAGCTGGGTAGCTTCCCTCAGCCTGCCCCACATTCCCTTTCCCTCAGGACTCAGTGTGGCACCCTTACAGCACCAGGAGGTGGTGATTGGAGTGTTACCATCAGAGTGCCCCATGAAGCTGGGTCCTGCCACCATGTCAGGAGCTCTTTGGTGGCTGTCACATGGAGGAGGTAAGGCCTGGAGGTTTCAGTCATCTTCGGGTTAATGGGGAGATCATGGTTTTCACAGCACAAACATGTACATTTATAACTGATTTAGAGCACCTATGAAAGCGTTTCCTGGGTGGTTTTTT
>NDXB01007702.1:24433-40496 GCA_002631895.1 Agapornis roseicollis | reverse complement strand
TTTTTTTTTTTTTTGCAAACTTGAGACTGTCCCTTCTGAGGGTGACAAGAGCTCTCTGGGCAAGTGCTGGGTCCCTGTCACTGCTCACCAAACCCAGAGCAGTTTCATCAGTTGCAAAGGGACAGAAAGTTGTGCAGGCACTGCTGGAAGGTCCAAAGCAAACAGCACTGAACACAGCCCCTGAAGTCCAGAGGTCCTGAGGGGATGGTTCTTGCTCGGCAGAGTGGCTACTGGAAATGCTCCACTTGGGGCAGCAGTCTGAACTGCTGGAGCTGCCAGCTGGCAGAGGGGCACGGGGTGGTTATTTGTAGGAGGTTTCTGTATGGGTTTCATAAAAAAGACTTGGGAAGTGAAAGAAAAGCAAACTTTGTGGTGCTGCTTCAGAAGGAAGGGGTGCTAGGGAGCCATAAGAGCTAGCAGCTCCCTTGATTCCTGGAGGTAGCAGGGGCTGTCAGGGGTGGCAGGACATAGCCTCCCTGCCAGGGAGCAGGGGGGGATGACATGGGACACAGAGGGGGGCAGCTCCAGCCCCAGGCATTGGGTACCTCCTTAGGGAAAGGTATCCAGCTTGGGGGGACCCATGGGTAGATCTGTGGGGAGCTTGAGACTGGCAATGCTGCAGCATCACTGGGGCAGGAACTGAGGGCCTTGGGCTGGGCTAGAGTTGGGGGAGGCTCTGGGGGCTGGTCAGGGTATTTCAGGCCTAAAAGTGTACTCAGGGCCCTGGCAGTACAGAGGTACTGCAGTAAGCATATGAGAAATGAAGTTAGGTATCAGAGAATTCCATAAAAAGGAGCACCTGATAAAAATAAGTATTTTTACCAAGTGTGTACTTCACTCATGGGACATATTGTCAGAGGAAACCACTGGGGCCAAGACCTTAAAGAGAAGGAAGAGGGTTTGGTCAGTTATGTCATACCAAGATTGCCCAGATATGGTATAATTTATGCCAGATTTCAGAGAGATTTTAAAGCATGTGTTACAGGGAAGAATTGAGTCTCTCAAGGGATTAATTTGAGATTTAAAGCAGAGAACAGTATACATATCAGGAGTACTGCATCCCAACTACAAGGAAGTGCAGAAGGAAGGCCAGGAGACCTCCATGGATGGATGAAGAGCTGCTGAGGAAACTTCAAAGGAAAAAAGAGGCTTATAAAAAGTGGAAGCAAGGACTGGTGGCCTGGGATGAATACAGGGATGTTGTCTGGGAAGCTAGGGACCAGGTTAGGAAAACTAAGGCACAGTTAGAATTAAACTTGGCTAGTGAGATGAAAAATAAAAGGAAAGGATTCTATAATTACATTGCAAATAAAAGGCAGACTAGAGACAATATGGGCCCTCTCCAGAAGCTATCAGGAGAACTGGTTACCCTGGACTTGGAGAAGGCTGAGGTTCTGAACGACTTCTTTGCCTCGGTCTTCAATGGCAAAGGCTCTGACTGCACCACCCAAGTCTTGGAAGGCAGACGCAGAGATGGTGAGAATGAAGACCTTGGGCCCAATGTAGGAGAGGATCTGGTATGAGACCATCTTAAGAACCTGAATGTGCACAAGTCCATGGGACCTGATGAAATCCATCTGTGGGACCTGAAGGAGCTGGTGAGTGAAGTTGCTAAGCCACTGTCCATCATATTTAAAAAATCATGACAGTCAGGTGAAGTTCTTGAAGACTGGAAAAGAGGAGAGAAGGACTGATGAAATCCATCCACAGTTCCTGAAGGAGCTGGCAAGTGAAGTTAAGCCACTCGCCATCATATTTGAGAGATCATGGCAATCAGGTGAAGTTCCTGATGACTGGAAAAGGGGAAATACAACCCCCATTTTCAAGAAGGGGAAAATGGATGATCCGGGGAATTACAGACCAGTCAGTCTCACCTCTGTGCCTGGCATAATCTTGGAGCAGATTCTCCTGGAAGGCATGCTGAGGCACATGAAAACCAACGAGGTGCTTGGTGACAGCCAGCATGGCTTCACTAAGGGGAAATCCTGCCTGACCAATTTGGTGTCCTTCTACGATGGGGCTACAGAACTGATGAACTTAAAGAGGTAGAGCAGTTGACATCATCTACCTGGACTTGTGTGAAGCATTCGACACTGTCCCACACAACATCCTTGTCTCTTGTGAAGTTTAACTATGCCAAGCGCAGGGTCCTACACCTGGGTCAGAGCAATCCCAGGCACAGCTACAGGTTGGGCAAAGAAGAGATTCAGAGCAGCCCTGTGGAGAAGGACTTGGGGGTGGTAGTTGATGAGAACATGAACATGAGTCGGCTTCAGTGTGCACTTGCAGCCCAGAAAGCCAACTGTATTCTAGGCTGCATCAAAAGGAGCATGACCAGCAGGTTGAAGGAGATGATCCTGCCCCTCTACTCTGCTCTCGTGAGACCTCACCTGGAGTATTGTGTGCAGTTCTGGTGTCCTCAACTTAAAAAGGACATGGAGCTGTTGGAACAAGTCCAGAGGAGGGCCACGAGGATGATCAGGGGACTGGAGCATCTTCCATACAAAGATAGGCTGAGAAAATTGGGGCTGTTCAGCCTGGGGAAGAGAAGGCTGCGTGGAGACCACATAGCAGCCTTCCAGTATCTGAAGGGGGACTGTAGCTTTGCTGAGGATGGACTCTTCATTAGGGACTGTAGTGATAGGACAAGGGGTAATGAGTTCAAACTTAAATGGGGGAGCTTTAGATATAAGGAAGAAATTCTTTCCTGTTAGGGTGGTGAGGCACTGGAATGGGTTGCTCAGGGAAGTTGTGAATGCTCCATCCCTCGTGGTGTTGAAGGCCAGGTTGGACAGAGCCTTGGGTGACAAGGTTTGGTGTGAGGTGTCCCTGCTTATGGCAGGGGGCTTGGAAGTAGTTGATCTTAAGGTCTTTTCCAACCCTAACTATTCCATGATTCTATGGTTGTGCCACCGCCCTTTTAATATACTATTAAAGAGGATAGTGATCTGAAGAGATTGCCAAGATGATAACATATGAGAATTCCTATGCCCTAGATAGAGTGCAGCCATGAAAAAAAAAGTGTGTGTGAAGGGCATGTGATATTAGATTTTACAAGGGCTACACCAACTTAGCTGCTGAGAAATGAAAGCATATCTGACCTGAGCATCTTTCAGTCAGTGAGGTTCCATCCTTCAGGAAAGAGGAATAACTGACAAAAATGTTACTGCTTCCACAAATTAATTCAGGTCTCCTGCTCTTTTATCCGGTACATAGTCTTTTGTTCTCTCTCTCCCCTGCCCTCCCTTTTTATTCTTGCATGCATAGGAGACAGGAATCCTCCATCACTTAAGTAGTCTCTTGTACTTACAAAACCAATCCAGTGTTATTACATTTCTGATGACATGTGGAAAATCACCTCTAGATGTGCCAGTGTATCAGCACAACAATAAGCAGGGCATGAAATCCCATGGCAACTTAGATATGAGTTTAGACAACACAGATACAAAAGTTATAGTATGTGAACATGGAAAGAAAGCTGCCATTTGTACCAGCTAACCCGCTGCCATTCCCAATTTGAACAGCAGTTCTTCAAAGTACACAGACTGCAATTTGTGACCTTAAAGAATTCCTGCTTGAGCCTTAAAGAGAAGATTGCATTAGTTGTATCATGCCTTTTCTATAAAGTGTAAAAGGTAATGAACTAGAAACATATTTCTTTATATACTTTTAACTCCTTCTTTGTAAAATGTCCAAGCACTTCTGGAGCTATAGGGATCCCTTTGCCTACTACTGAAGTTCAGTCATTTCTGGGCTGCAAACCAGCAGCTGCTTCATCATCCACTATTGAACACTTTGAACATTGTGTGTGAAGAATACTGTCTCTTGCTGAAACCACATGGCAAGTATAACCAGTTATGTGTTCACTGGTGATTTTTAAATACTCTATCACCACAATCTGTACCTCAGATCTTTCACAGGTTCTGTTTTTCCTTACAATGTCCCAGTCCTTTTTTTTCACTGTTTTTCCAACATGCATTGGAGAATACCATAAAACAGTTGAGAAAAATTAGTGACTAGAGAAAACAATGTGAAACTGAGCTTCCTTCAACAGGAGGTGTGTATCTGATTTGCTGCACCCCGCCATTCAGCATTCTTTTGGCAGAAGTGTTGGGACTTTACAGTTGTTGTTGTGAATTCTTTCTGTTGCATGCAGACATTTCATTTTCTGTCCAGGTCACTCTTTATTGGTTCTCCCTTCTCACTTGTTTGTTGCCCTCTTGGTTTTAGCCTTGGCTAAAAGTTTGCTCTTAGCTGGATTTTCATCAGATACCTGACACAGAAAGACATCAAAAACATATCCTTATTTTGGAGTGCAGCTGGTCAAAAAAAAAANGAATAATTTTAAAAAAAAAAACAAAAAAAAAAAAAAAAAAAAAAAAAAACAAAAATAAAAAAAAAAAAAAAAAAAAAAAAAAAAAAAAAAAGAAAAAAAAGAAAGAAAAGAAAAAAAAAAAGAAAAAGCATTTGGAAATCTTAAATGAATCTTGACTTGAGCTCCAAGCAGCTTCAAGGCAGGAGACAGCTCTGAGACTGCCAGATGTTTACCACTGTAACAGCAGCAGTTTTAGTAGATTATAGTTTGACAACTGCTGCATTTCCTGAATCTGCAAAACTGACTGCCTGGAAACTGAACTGCTAAATGCTTGGATGCCTATGCAAAGATCTTGCCTGGCTACCTCCTGCTATTTGGATGAAGAGTTAGGGTTGGATTACAGATTACATCTGGATTACAGATGAAAGTCTGGATTAAGGTGAACCTGAAATTTCGTAAAATGATGACCTTCAGTGCTCTTCACATATGGCTCTATCAAAAGATGTTATTATTCAGACTTAGCTTTCAAACATTCACAAATTTTGGGAGCTGAATCCAAATTCTAGCATTGTTATTCAGGCTCATCAACTGAATACCTTTGAGTAAATCCAAGTGTGTATAACACAAGACATGCAGCGAGATAGAGGATGTATTTCAGTGCTGACCACTGAATTTTGTGAACCCTCAGTGCCAACATTTGTAGCAACATGGCACCAATCTCTTGTTTTGAATTGTTCAGTGAAAAATGATTGGAGCTTTTGTTGCATGATCTTCTCCTTTGTTATGTCAGGAGCAATGACAGTTTGAAGTGAGTACTGCTATTTCAGCTCAGCATCTGATATGTTTGCTTACCTGATACAGTGTTCTTAGGTGGTGATTAATGAGAGCTCTTGAGTCAGAACCTATAACCATGATGAGCTTTAACAGCTAAACCTACAAACAGTAAAGGATAAAGCTCCTTGGTGAGGGAAAGTTACTGAGTGGTATCCCAGTCTGACTGATTATATATTGGTGCCAATCAGGTTGTTTAGAGGTTGTTACATTTTACCTGAAGCCTCTTGAGGCTCCAAATAAATTTATTCATGAGAATACATGTTTATAGCCCAATCTGACCCTACAGAAACTAATGGCTAGCTTCTCTGATTTAATCAGACCCAGGCAGACAATTCATATTGGAACGCTCATTTTCTTCTGTGGCAAAATCAAAACTGTCAGCAGTACGCTTCTATGCAAAAACCTGGTGGTAGCTCCCTGTTTGTTACATAGCAGTATACAAATAAAAACATCCCTGTTCACCAGTGCTTTTAAGCACACTCCTACCTTTAAGCAAATGCTTGAATATCACTGCCCTTCCTTGAACTTTAAAGGTACTCAGGGTCACTGTTCGAGAAATTGGTATTTATGTTCCTTGAACACCCAAGATGGGCTTTCTCATGACTTTTTTGGTTTGCTGGATCAGGGTTTATAAACTGTAGGTTGATTTCTGTCCTAGTATGTTTAAATATTTCTAACACATACACAAAAATAAACCTAATCTTCTGCCAATATTCCACCTTTCTGGTCCCATAACATCCGGGATACAAGCCACTGATCTTTCCAATGATCTGACTTACAAATCTAGTTTTAGAAGGCAGTGGCAGCTAATCACTCCTGCAGTTGGAACACCTACATTACTGCATCTCTGTTGCATGTGACTAACTTGGAAAATGAAGTTAAGCTCGTACAATAGAAGCAATTTAATACATGATTTAGAACTGTAACCATCTCACTACAAGTGAATTTGCATGCAAACTTTTACTTGTATGAGTAACCCTATGTGTTTTGACGAGGAAGGAATATTAGTGAGGTTGGGCCTGCTGTAGATATTATCGGATCATAGACCTGTGGTAACATTTACATGAAATGTAGCAGTTCCACTAATTCGGGGAAAACAATTTCACTTTTTCTGACTTTTTTCCTTCCCTATGACTGTTCAATCTCATGTTTTTGAAGGAGAGGAGAATCAAGCCTTGTGTATCTCAACCTGTTATGACAATCTGAATATAATACATAGGCAATCAAATAATTGATTGTGCCTAACCTGATTACTTACTGAATGAAATCATAGCTGAGATTTAGATAGGTCACTGCTCTAATGAGCCAATTCTGTTGACCCCCAAAAAACCTTCAAGCACCTTTATGGCTGATAGAAGGGATACTTACTATTTTACAAAACTGGATTTTATGTTGTATGTTCATAGAAAAAATTAGGTTGGAAGGGACATCTGGAGGTCTGTACTCCATCCTCCCACTCAAAGTAGGACTAGTGTCAAAATCAGATCAAGTTGCTCCAAGCCTTAAAAAGTTTTGAAAATCTCTGAAGGTGAAGATTGAACAGCACCTTTAGTGATGCACTAGTCTCACTGACATTATTTTTTTTCATGTTTCATAGAATCATAGAATAGTTAGGGTTGGAAAGGACCTTAAGATCATCCAGTTCCAACCCCCCTGCCATAAGCAGGGACACCTCACACTAAACCATGCCACCCAATGCTTCACCCAACCTGGCCTTGAACCTCCCTGGGCAACCCATTCCAGCATCTCACCACCCTAACAGGAAAGAATTTCTTGCTTATTTTCCAATCAGTATTTCTCTTGTTGCACTTGTGACTGTTGTCTTTTATTCTTTTGCTGTGTATTTCAGAGAAGTCTGTGCCTGTCTTGTTCAATGGGTTAAGGTACTGGAAGACTGCAATTATATCCCCTCTTGGCCTTCTTATTTCTAGGCTAAACAAACCAGTTGCCCCAGCCTCTCCTATACCTCAGATGCTCTGGTTTCCTAAGTGTCTTAGCAGCCCTTCTCTGAAATCTCTCCAGGTTCTTAACAGCTGTCATCCTGTGAGCCTCAAACTCCAGCTGCAGGGTTGTTCACTAAGCCCTCAGCCTGACCTGGTGAATAGATTACTTTTGCCTCCGATGCATGACTTTGTGGAACTTCATGAGGTTCTTGCTGGCTTGTTCCTCCAGTCTGTAGAGATCCTTCTGAATGGAAACCCCACTCTCCATTGTATCAACTATTCCTCCAGTCTGGGTGTCACTTGATGTGGTGGTGTTTTGTCTCAGCATCCAGGGCCATATGGCATAGTAACAGGGTAACATATTGACTTAGTCAGCAAGTAATAATTTTCAGTTTATCTGGCAGGAATTGAATTATTGATAATCGTTGACCAGAATTCATGGAATATTTTTCACCACTAGACTAGACTGAATATGCAGTATACTTTGCAGTACTATTATGCTAATTGCATAACTGCAGTACAGTTATGCTAATTAGAAAGATATATAGTAATTGTATTTTGATTATACACATTGAAATATGCTTTTATTTAGTAAAGATTTCTGATGGACAACTTTACATGAAAAAGAAATAAAAATCGATAATCAGTAATATATCATTATATACATACATATATGGGAAGTGGTTGGGATTATCTAAGTATAATTATTATAACAGTGCACTGTTCAATACCTGTGATTCAATATCTGACTCAATACCTGGCCCTGCCCACTCCAATCACCCTGATCTGTGTTGCTGCACTGCATGCCTTCAGAAGTCACTATAAAGCTCTTGCTTTGCTGTTGTGCCTTATATTTGACATGTCACCACTACATGTTGTGATACCCAAACGGAAGAAAGGATGTGATGCTTTGGAGAAAAAGTCATAGGGTTTTTAATTGCTAAAAATACAAACCAGAAAGCTGCTCTCTCAGTGCACTAGCCCACTCTGCTGCAATCATTTTTCTTTATTGACATCCCCAGCTGTGCTGGTGAAGGGAAGCAGACAGTCTCTGGTAGGAAGCAGTGCAGTGTACAGTGCGACAGTGTTCTTAGCTTTCTTTTAATGCAACGTTTGCAGTATCCTACAACCTCTTTAGTACTGCAAGAAAAAAGGTGATCTTTCACAAATATTTCTTTAACAAAACCTGGCCATACATTGTAGTAACATCCAGCCCAACCTTTTCCTGGTGTTTAGCTTTACCAGTGATAAAATGACAATGAATATTCATATTCCACATATTACTCGTTCTCTTAGGACAGCTCAGCCTAGGCCTAAGATTCTCCTTCATCCACCAACCCTTCTCTTTGTGTGTGAGAGGAAGCCATCTTGCCTCAGTGAATCTGGCAGTGAAGAAGGCAGAGAGGGTTCTCTGTGCGAGACCTCCATTTCCTTATACTTCACAAGGAGGTTTCCCTAATGTGGGGCCTTCCATTGTATTGCCAAGTCACAAACCGGTACATCACAGTTCAAAAGGGAATATATCTATAATGTAAAGATCTAAGCCACATGTCCCTAAAGTAGCAGGCAGAGCTGTTGGGTTTAGGGTTGTTGTTGAGAAATGTCTCAACCTGTGAAACTGTACCTACCCAGGAATTTGAAACCATGACTTCCTAAAGATCACAGATCTGTCTGAATCAGTTCCAATGGGCCTCTCTTAAGAGAGGAAAAACTTTGTGATTCAGTCGCAACCATCATAAGTGAAGCTACAAAACAGTTTCTTTTCTAAGCCCTTATTTTCGATACATGTCTGAAAATCTGCAAAATGGAGGGTTGAAATTTAAACTGATTGGCCTCCGCTTAAAGAAGAAGACATGATTTTTAAAGCAGTTCATATTTTGATTGAGAAGACTAAAAAGGTTTCATTTAATTTTTTTTTTCTCCTGACCTTTTAGTTTAAACACCCCTGCAGTCAAAATGGGAGAGATTTGAAAGTCAGTTGGTTTTGATTTGAATTCAAGCATCTGAATATCACACACTGAATAGCTACAGTATGGGTTTTAGTTAAGTTCATTAAAAACACACAAGTAGGAGAGGACACTGTATTAATTGAGTGCTATGAACTTCTTGAGTCCTCAATATGAGTCATGAGTTCCAAATACTACAGGAAAATTACAACTTGGTGTACAGATATTCAGTTTTACCAGCATGTTCACATTCCTACTACACTGAGGCTTGCATTTTTCAAACCAAATACAGCAAGTTGCATTATCAAGACACTGGTCATCACCTAAGCAGTGGAAAGGAATGCTAACACGATCAAAACCTGCTCACATTTAGACCCAGACTTTTCAGTAGAGGATAGCTCACTGCACATAAGAGTTTGTTGTATAATTGGATACCTGTAATGCTTTTTAATGTAGCTCTTTAAAGGAAAATTAGAACAGGGTGAGGTACTCCAAAGGTTGTAATGAGAACTTGCAGAGCTGAGCTCGTCTTTCAGCTGAATTGCCTAAGGTTGTGCATGAATTCAGTATGGAAGCTGTACGTAGTCCAGAATTCACCTTCCATTCAAATCTGGTTCTTGCACAGAGCCTTCAGTGAGACATCTGATATGCCAAACAGCATGTCTTTAAATTAAAGCTTAAGTCTAATTGTCGAGGTACCTACAGGTAAGAGGTACTCCCCAGGAAAAAGAATACCACTTGTATTTACCAAACAAGTTTTCAGTCCCTTGTATAACGTGTCTAGGAGCACCATAAAGGTTTTCAGCACTAGATTTTATACTTCCTGTCTCAAGACAGAAGCAATTTCCAATAAACACAGCCTTTAGGCTCAGAGCTTGCGTTACAGGAGAGGGGAAAGCAGTTTCTGATTTAGCATCAAACTTCCTAATGGTGTTGTTAAAAACTATTTTTTTCACTGCTCCTTTTACTTGCCAACAAACAGGTGACTGCTAGGTGCTGTATGACTTCAGTGTAGATGCTTATTGGCTAACCATGACAAGTGTCTCAACATTCCGTCCCTCCTGGTATATCATACAGTTAATACAACTTTTATGCTTCATAAGTCTTTGTCTGCAAACAGGGAACCTTCTACTTATATAAGACTTAGTGGGGAAACTCAGGCTTTCCTCTATTCAGCATGGTGACATTTGCTGATTCCGTCATGCTGAGTGACATATGAAAATTGGCAATTCATAGTACCTGGCTTTAAGGGGAGAAACGTGTATATATCACTTGTCTATAGGCAGCAGAGGCTTCAGATGTAATTCTCTGAAAATAAAGCACTTGTCCCAGTTTAAGCTAGTTTCATTTCCTTCAAAAGAAGTGAAATACAGTCACTCCAGTGCTAAGTGTCAAGTCATTCCTCTGTATTATTCTATTTGTTTCATTGCAGCTTCTTCTCTCCAGGGAGCTCATTTGTATCCTCTTGCTTTCAGGTCATTTGACTATTAGTTCATGTCATGGATTTAACTTTGCCTTCTCTTTAGTATAAATTAAAATGTTACTGTCGCCACCAGACTGAGCCCGGGAACCACAACTGTGACTATTTAGCAACCTATTTTAAAGTCAAGTGAAATGGCATGTACCTAAATATTTTATGGCTAATTGCCACTTGGCTTCAGATCCAGATGCTGGTATTCAGGATAATGCTTACTATTATTATTGCTGGATGCCATTGCTTTTGAGTATTTGCTGATGTCATATTTAGAAATGCATTTGTTCCCCTTTTGAGAAAACATTGTACCATCTAGAAGGACAGTTCGGTCCCCACCTGGGTCATCAGTTACAGCAGCATGAAAATGTTCTGCTGCTTGTATTTTGGCTGTTTTCCTCATGGCAACACTTCTTCTCCCCTTGCAGTGCTACAGAGAAATAAAAACTTGTGGTAGGCTAGTGTAGGGACTGGCTGAACCTTTGTGCTCAGCTCTAAACTTAGGCATAATTTAAAATTTTTGCCACTGCCGTGTGCACTTTTCCCTTCCCTCAGTCTATGTGAAATGGTCTGGACATCTACTGCAAATTCACTTTTTTGAATGAGACTGCTACTACTGTGGAATCATGCTCCAGAGACCACATGGGGGTCCATCTTGTCACCTGGCCTCCAAACAATGAGGCCAGAGTCAAGGTTTTCCTCCACATCTTCTTTTAAAGCATCTACCAGTAAAGCTTACCTAAATGCCCATAGCAGCCAAAGTTCGAGCAGGCCTCCACGGCCAGCTCAGCCATCACCACATCGATTTGCTGTGTGTAAATGCAGGCTAACACTGCCTGCTTGAGTTACACTGCAAAATGCAATGCTAGGTGTAATTCGGGTACTATCTTCAGATGACCTGACTCACAGAAAGCCTGGGTTAGATCTCTTCTTACCCCACAAAGCTCTGATCTACACTTGCATGTTCTTGTTCTCAACAGTACCTGCTATCCTGCTGACTTATGCCTACAGCCCAAAGTCCTTCCATCCTAAGTTTTACTCCTCTTCCCTGCAGCTTGTGTCTCCTGTTTTACCCTCCCCCGTTTCTCTCACTGTTCTGCACCGCTGTGTTTGAAGGCAGCAAAGGTGGCCTTTTTTCTCTACAGACAGATGCATTCCCACTCGCATAGGCAACGGGAGGGGTGAGGTTTATACCTACTCACTCCAGCCTTCACTCCTCCAGGAGTCCCCGGTGCCAGACAGACCTTCTCCTGCCCCAGCCGCCGCTGGTCTCGCAGCCTGCCCACCCTGTGTGCTACACAGACACACACACTGTGCGTGAACCCAGCGAAGGCCGTGCCTCCTTCCCAAGGCGGGTGAAGCGGCAGGCTGGGCGGCTCCTCGCCGCCTTGCGTCGGGTCTGCGCTCGGTCCGGCCGTTCCGGCGCACCGGGAGGCACTAGCAGCACCTAGTGGTAAAAGCCGGCCTCTGCGGCAGGACGGGCGCCGAGGAAAGGGAACAGAACTCGGTCCATCCTCTCCATAGCGAGGTTTAGGATTTGGAAATTGAAAACAAATTGTTTTATACAGATCACTTCACATGCAATACCCTGACTTTTCCTACGGCATTCCTCTTTTTAAAAGAATCTGAACTGTACTGCTTTGCATCATAAGCCCTTTACTGAAAGGATTTGAGTAGTGTGCCTGTCCAGACAGTGATTTTGCAGACATAGTGCTGTGTAATGGCATTAAGGTGTCAGGACCTGAGTCTACAAGGAAACACTACAGGACTTTAATTTATACACACCTTTATTTGTGGGTCTCCAACAATGCATGCATGCCCATGACCAGCAGAAGTATTGCCAGCTTGGGGGGTAGGGGTGGGGGGAGGGGGTTGTAACAACAAAGTAGTAGCAGGAAAATGCTAGTATAAGATTAGGGCAAACAATCTTTTCTTTAATAGAAAGTACTATCCATTAGATCTTTAAATGTTGACAGACATTGGGAAAAAAGCTAAGTTTCTATGGTCTCATGCTACCACTGTTAAACACTCAGTGACTCATCAAGTCTTAGGAGTAAGAAAGGTTGAGCTGAGTCTTCTGGAAATTACATGTGCAGTTGTGGCATTTGGTGAGGTGCTTTATCCCTGAGACTAGATAACCAAACCACCCCCTCTACAGTAAGATGGAAAAAGCAGGTCAACACTGTCCCAGCTGAGCACAGCCCCACACTGTGTTCTGCTCCAATCACCCACGCTGCCGTACATTGTTACTTACAATTTAATTTACTAAACTGAAAGATACCCTGCATACTAGGGAAATGGAGGACTCTGAAAGGTATTTACTGTTCACATCTAAAGTAAGACAGTACTCTAAGAAGATGCTATTATCAAAAAATCAGCTGGAGGTTTTTTCAGTTTGTTGTTGGTCTTTGGGATGATGAGGGTGGAAAAAGAGGGACAGATACAATACCACTGTGTGCATGGGGCAGTTTTCTCAGTACTTTCCAGACTATGCCTGACTTAAGGCTTAGCCAAGAGGTTGAGTTTTGGGCAGAACACATAGCCACATTGCAATTATTTTGTACCCATTGCCTGTCCTACACTTTCCAGGGCAAGTTTTAAAGTGGAAAGCAGATTGAAAACGCTACACATATAAATAATGTATTGACTGTTTCGTACAAGCTGTATCCAAAAGAGCGTTACTGCATGAGCAGATGTAGTGATATCGTTACTTGATTAAGAAAAAACTGAGAAATTATGAATAATTATGTATTTTGTAATGATCATCTTAGTGGATCTGTGCTGCTACTGCTCCAAGATGGAAATTGGAAGAACATCCACTGCCACCACAATTGGCTGTTGTAACATTGATGAGCCATCATATAACTATACTGTTTTTCTATAGCCATCACATACTGTCAAGAGGAACAACTGGATCAGTTAACAGATGGAAAAAATCCCAGTCTCATTATATATGTACACGCACATATGCAGTGGCATCAGTGCAGGCCATTCTATCTGGGGATTCAGCTGATAAATAACTGGGGCTTTCATCTTGTGATCTGTAAATGTCCATAACCAGCCCAGACGTGTTTCATCCTCTCACTGCCCGGCTGCTTGTCCATCAGCAGAGCCCATTCCTCAGCTTCAGGCGGTTGCGGTAACGGTGCGCGGGCACTGTGCAGCACCGCGGGGACATCTCGGCACATCAGCCACTTGCAAAACCACGTTGGATGCAGCCTGCACAACACCCCAACGGTTTCCCGCGGGCGGCCCCAGGCTCCCAGAGCAGAGGTGGGAAGCGCGGCGGTGCCGCCAGGCAGCGCACAGCGGCGCTGCTTCTCCCTTGCGCTCCCCGTCGCGCACCGACTCGCCGCGGATTGTCCGCCGCCGTTTCCGCTTCGGCATGAGAAAACTTTGCCGCTTCATTGCCCTGGTTCACTTCGAACCCGTTCGCCCCCGGCGAGCAGGGAGACATCGCGACAAGGAGACGCAGCCATAGCCGCGGGTCCCGGGAGAGGGGAGCAGCGCTCCAGTCTCTGCTGGCTGCAGGCCCTGCCGGGAGCCTCTCCAGGGTCCGCTGCCGTGGGGTCTGCATGTCGGTCCGGAGCCCGGCCAGAGGGGCCGCGGCTTCACCCGAAGCCGCAGCCCCTCGTCTCTCTGCGCTCCGCTCCCATTCCAAGACACAACAACGTAGCCGGACCCTCCCCTTCCAGGAGGCACGGAAGGGGGTGGATTTAAATACAAGCATTGCTCTGCCGCTGGCTTTCATCCTCACTCTCGGTCGGTGCCTCTCTTCCATCCTCCTCACTCCGGCGGCTCTTGAACCTGCCCGCCTGAAAAGTGTGCCACCCCCATATCCCCGACTCCCCCCCCGGGCCAGCCCCGCCTGCCCCCATTGCAGGGGCTCCGCAGAACCCCCTGCCGGCGCGGGGCGGCAGGCTGCGAGCAGCGGGGAGGGCAGCTAGAGCGATTCGCCTGCGAAGAAATGCCCTGTTGAACTTTGAATATATTAGTTGACATCAGTGCAAGCTGGGGCTGCCAGCCCCTAGCTCCCTCCTCCTTCCCTACCTCCTCCTTCTCCGCCTCCTCCTCCTCCCCCCGGTCTCCGATGGAAAGAGTTGAAGCCGTGCTGATAGGAGCCGCCTGGAAGAGACAGCGGAGCGCAGGGCAGGACTTGGGTCCCAACTCCGGCCGCGCCGTGGGGATGCTGCCCGCAGCCGCTCGCATGGCCCAGGGCGGCGCTCCCTAAGCTCAGGGCTGGGCAGAGCTGCTGCTCCGCACCCCCACTCGCCCCGCCAAGCCGAGCTGAGCCGAACCGAGCCGAATCGCGCCGAGGCTACCCCCGGTCCTGCGGCTGCCGAAGCGCGATGCGCCGGTGAACTCCGCACCGAGAGCCCGGCGGCCACCCCGTAAGCGAGGCGAGGCAGCGGGCCGGGGGGCGGAGGACGCAGAAACTTCCCAACTTGGCGGGGGGCCGGGGCGAGCGGGTGGCCCTGGGATAGGATCCCGGGGAGGTGGGGAGTCTTGGGCTGCCGTGGGGTGATGGAGGGGTCGGGCGCCGTGCGGGGATGTGTTTGGGTACGGCTTTCGGTGTCCCCCGTCCTCCTTCCCCCTCGGGCTGTAGGGTGAAAGGGGCTTTTTTGGTCGCTGGTTTTGCAGTCCGGCAGCGCTGGAGAGGACGTTGGCTTGGAGGTGGCAGCGGAGGTGGTTTCTGCCCTCTTTCTCTCCTGCTACCTTCCCAGTTCTTCCTAATGAGCGGGGCTGTGGCGAGAGGGAAGGGAGTGCAGCGGTGGGGAGCCGGATAGCCTAGACAGAGAGATATTAATGATTTTTTTTTTTTTTTTCANTGGAGAGGACGTTGGCTTGGAGGTGGCAGCGGAGGTGGTTTCTGCCCTCTTTCTCTCCTGCTACCTTCCCAGTTCTTCCTAATGAGCGGGGCTGTGGCGAGAGGGAAGGGAGTGCAGCGGTGGGGAGCCGGATAGCCTAGACAGAGAGATATTAATGATTTTTTTTTTTGTTTTCAGATGGTAATTTGTCTTTGTGGTAGGGTGGCCCATTAAATTTCAGCTCACGTCCTGATGGAGATCAAAAGCAAAGGGGAGAGGGAGAGGGAAGTAGAGAGCCTTGTGCAGCTCCTTAGCTCTGTGTATTGTTAGAAACTTGGGGGTGAGGGGGATGCCAGAAACAACCTTTCTCTATCCAGCTTTAACACCAGCACCAAAAGTTCGAGATCTGTATTTTCCAACACTACCATCTGCTCCCTGGTGCTGCCTGGGAGCACGCTTACTATTATGCCTCAGAGGAAACAAACAAAAGGTGTGCTTGCCAAGTCGGTACTGAACCTGTCTGTTCATGGGCTTTTAGGTGGAGCCCATGTATAGAGCAGGTATAGAGAGGTATCTGTGTCCTAAGGGTTAACTGTTCTGTCTTGGTTCAGTTTAGACTCTTAAATTTCCTGCCCTTAAAAAAGGTCTCCAAATGTGGTAGATTCCAAGTCCTAGTTTTCTTGTTTTGTTTTTATTTTGAGTTAGGTTTTGATCCCCTCTCCTCTCTCTCTCTGCCCCCCCCCCCC